>PVJO010003143.1:0-128645 GCA_004026905.1 Hystrix cristata | reverse complement strand
GCATTTAGGTTGTTTCCAAGACTTAGCTATTACAAATTGTGCTGCTATGAACATGGTTGTGCATATATCACTGTGATATGATGATTTTAATTCTTCTGGAAAGATACCCAGCAGAGGAATAGCCGGGTCAAATGGAACCTCTAGTTGTAGTTTTCTGAGGAATCTCTACACTGATTTCCACAGTGGTTGGACCAGTCTACATTCCCACCAACAGTGCAGGAGGGTTCCTTTTTCCCCACAGCCCCGCCAGCACTTGTTATTGGTTGATTTCTTGATAATAGCTATTCTTTCTGGAGTGAGATGGTATCTTAGTGTTGTTTTGATCTGCATCTCTCAAATGACCAATGATGTTGAACATTTTTTCATATATTTATTTGCCATTTTTAGTTCTTCATCTGAGAAATGTTTATTCATTTCAGATGCCCATTTTGTGTTTTATGTGATGATTAGGATTTTGAAGATGATATTAATTTTATGTAATTACCATTTTTAATTAGTGTTTTTTCTTAAACATATGGTTGTATGTCATTTGATTCATATACCTTTGTAAATGTTTCATACATACATACATTTGGGAGTCATTTAGCGGATGGTATCTTCATACTGGCTTCCAGAGCCATGTCACTAAAATCTGTCAGCTGTGTTCATTTCACGTGTGTCATCACCTGCACCCTCTCACTGACATTACCCAGCAGGAAACAAGTTCAGGAAATGGATATGTTAGTGCCCTTAGCGAAGCCCGTATTACTGGTGTCTCTCACAATATTTCCTTTTCTGGTTGTTTGATAGCCATCCACATAAAAATCTTCTTCACTCTCTGGCCTTGTAAGTCTGTGAAAAGGGAGTTGATTTCATTCTGGCCCACTCTTCAATCCCTGAGCCTCATGTTCAGTATCGTCAGCTTCATCTCAATGTGTCATGGGCCTCAGCCTTTTGTTGGAAGGTGATTTATAATTATCCCACACCATGGACA
The DNA here is from genome assembly GCA_004026905.1 of Hystrix cristata. Classification (NCBI taxonomy): domain Eukaryota; kingdom Metazoa; phylum Chordata; class Mammalia; order Rodentia; family Hystricidae; genus Hystrix; species Hystrix cristata. The sequence goes on along the minus strand of PVJO010003143.1, from coordinate 127,672 downwards.
AAGAGGGACTATTTACAGAGGGGATCACCATGTTGAGTCTGCTCTGCTTCACATGGACTCCCAAATCTGACCCTGTCATCCCCCAACTCAGCAAGCTCCACAAGGTCATTCTCCACACACCATGCTTGTGAGGATCAAAAGCCCATTTTGAAGGCTGAAAAAAAATAAAAATTCACTTGTTTCTTATCCTTTCAGGTCTGTTCCCCTGTAAAGCAGTGTGAATGCCCCAGACAAGGAGATAAGAAAAAAGCATGAGCGTTGACATTCCAAAATATCAATGTGCTCATTCAGTGACTGTCCATTCCCCAAGGACTGCAAGCAACCCGAGGTAGAAGCTGCTCCTGCTGCCTGCTTCCAGTGCTCTGCACACTTCTGGAACAGGGCAGCCTCAGGAACTCCTCACTAAACAGATACACATGTGAGCTGTGACGATTTCTGACTATCAGATACAGAGAAATTTGGCTGCAACAAATGGTATTCTTAATAACTTCCAACAGTGCAACATTTCAATGAAGCAGAAAAGTGTTCTACTTCCAAGCGGAATACTACTCAGTGTAAACTGTCGAATTAAACAGATTTATGATAGTTCTGCAGAAGTGAAAGTTTACAAGGTGTTTTAAAGAAACTGATATCACAGGCCATATAATTTCCACAAGCACTTAAACGTAAGACTGTGTAATTCCTTTGCATCTGATGATGACGTAAGTGTAGGCGCCCCACATTCAACCCTCCACCCTCAGTGAAAAGGGATGATCAGTGAATATAAAATAAAGGAAAAGCCAGCATCAGCATTGGAAAATAGGGAGAGTGCCACGCATATGCCCAATACGTAAGAGAATGTATGTTTCATATAGATTGATGGTGTGAACCAAAAGAACCATTTAGATTCTATTCATGGTTATACATATGGCAGAGAAGGAGTAACAAGAAAGTGGTGAGGCCTGGAAAATTCATGTAAGACCAATTAGTCTGGAGGGATGAAAAGACATCTTGAGGAAGAAAACCCAACAACTAGAATTCCAATTCTGCTGCTAGACTTTCTTCTTGAACTAAGAGATCCTTCAAGAAGCTCCTAACAGAAGCAGAAGGCTATTTGAAGAGCTAGAGGCCACCTAAAACAGGACTACATTAGAGATCCTAAATCCTGAAAAGATGCTGCAGATACAAATGAGAAGGCCATCTCAAAGATACGGGGTGGAAACGTGTGATACATTTCCTCACCTATCATAAGGGTCACGGTCAACACACCTACAATAAAAGACAAGTTAGTAAGAGAAAACCATAAGAAGTTTATTTAATCAAAATGTTATGCCATGAAGAAGTCTTCAAAAACGAAGACTGAAAACCCCAGAGGAAAATGTATATTTTTATGCATAAGTTCAATGAAGAATGGACGGCCATGTAGAAACGTGACTGAACAGAGTGTGAACTAATGGTAATAACAGAGGCAGGAAGCCAGCAAGGACAGTCCATCCATTCAGATTCCTCTTGGCTTCTCTGTGTAGCATTCATTCCTTTGGGGTATGGGCAGAATGGGGTCTTGAAGAGAGATGGGAGAGAGTGACTTTTCTAGGTGTTATTGGCTTACTTTGGGGAAGAATTCTAGTTCCTGTGATCTACCTTGGGCAAGAAGAATTCTGGTTTCTATAACCCTTTTAGAGGGCAAAAGACAGGAATGGTAGAAAAAGAACAAAGAAAACTTGCTGCTGAGACCTTCAAATCTCCTTTAATTGAAAATACTCAGCATCTCATTATGCTTTGAGGTATCATGCTCTGATTGCCAAAAAATGAAAACGCTTCTTTTGAAATATTCACTACAAGAAAAAAGAAGAATGATGATTTGTGTCTCAGAAAGATTCCAGAACCAGCCTCTGGCAACAGAGTCAGCAGCAGAAGTAGAAAAACATAATTGCCCACCCAAAACCAAAAGATACAGATTAAGTGGTCCTCTTGCATAATATTCTTTTGTGGACCCTGACTCATCCTGTTCAGGGCAGCCATGTAAACAGTTCTTGTCACAGGAATATGAGCAGAAGCAAAGCATCTCACATGTGCCCCCATTTACACCTTTCTTTGGCTGGATGGAGACAGAGAACTCAGAGTCCTGGGGGATAAAAGGAACTTGGGACTCTGATTTGTCAGGCAGAGGGTGAAAATTAAGTTCGAATTGTTAGGTTGAATGTTGGGGCTTGTTGGTATGACAGATAGTTTAAAGACTACAAATTCTTGCCTTTCTAATATATACTCACTTTGTGTAACTTTGCTGCACTTTTTATCCAGAGATGGACTGACATTAAGTGGCCTTGTGATTTGTTTAGATCAACAGAATGTAGTGAGAATAACATCCCATAAGTTCTGGAGCCTTGTCCTTGACCCTTGTCCTTTCTTCTTGGGAAGCCCTCATCACCACATAAGGAGGCTGGTCTCCATGGAGAAAGCTGGTGACAACCAGCCCTAGTCACCAGACTGGGCAAGAGGCCACCTGAGACCCTCTAGCTCCACATGAGAGGCTGAGGGATGCAACCACTGGAATAAGCCAGGAGAACCACAAAGTGTTTCAGGGCAAAGTAGCCCTTAAACAATAGAGACAAAACAAAGGCTAGTCCCAGTCATCTGTTCATTGCAAACTTCCAGAGAATAATGCAGCAATGTCTGGAGCATTGTGAGCTGACAAAATGCAACAGAGAGTTCTGTGACTTTCTACCACTGCCCTGTGGCTATGTACCTGACGAAATTATACTCAGGGAAAAACGGAAATTATATCACCCGAGTATGCGTCTAGGAAAAAGATATATGGATAAATTCTCTTGAAAATTTAACCAAGGCATAAGTCAGAATTGAAAAACTCAAGCATATAAAGGTTACAGCAGAAAGAATCATGGTACAAATGAAACTAAACAGAAAGCTGTTTAAATAACTATAGGTGTGATTTCAAAACTAAATGTAGATGTTCCTAACAATTCTTAAAAAAGAAGCTGTATAATGAAAATGATAATCATTTGGGTCAGCATCATAAATTGTTATCAGTAAAAATTAGGATATGGTGAAGATACAGATAAGCATATTAAATTTCTTACACAAGAGAAATAAACATAGTTTAATGCTCAACATCAGTAATTAAAAATATATTCAAATGTTTTAAGGAATTAAAGGGGAAAAGAGATGCACCAAATAAAAAGACTGCATCATGTGTTTTTAATCAGTAAGATTTTTGAGAAATATTTCCCCACTCTAGTGATTTCTTAATAAATTATATACAAATATGTATATATAATTGTATGTACATGTATAAGCACACACATAAAGCATAATGCTACAACCATTAAAGAATTAACTTAAAATTAACACTAATTCAGAATAAGGGTTTTTTTTTTAGTTTTTTCATTAGTATATGTAATAATACTTTCTCTTTTTTACTGAAATAGCTTTAGTGGGAGGAGAATTATTAATTTTTTTTAATCCTTTGTTCCACCCCTTTCAATTACAGCAATCCAAAATATACTTCTGGGTCTATTTTTATTTCAAATTTAGTTTTTATGGCTATCATAGTTGAATATCGTACAGAGTCATACAGATAGAAAAACTCCAACGGAAATATGCTATGGCCTTCACTGAATAATCATAACATTAACCTTTTGTTCCATCCACAAATCACTTAAATGTTTTTCTTGAAATTTGGTAGTAAATTTCCACCTTCCATGACATCCATCAATTGTTCTTGAGAAGTAATCAGTACATATTATATTTTTATGCTTCCACCAATGGTTTTAAATTCCCTATAACTTCTTGAGTATAAAAATTCTGTTTCATGTTTTTCAGTGTGTTGATATGAAAGATTTTTTTACAGGTGTAACATTTATATCGTTTTTAGCAATGTATCACATAGCAATGGAAACTCTGGGAAACATTTCCAAACATCCGTTTTGAAAATACTCTGTTACCTCATAATGTGGCTGATGATGCATTCCCTCCAGGGAAATGGAAAGCATCAGTTAGGCTTTGTTTTTAATAGGGGGTGGGGGACACAGGGGAATTATCATTTTCATTTTCATTTGTATCATATCCATTACTTTTAAACTGCACTTCTACTTTTAACCTGCACTTTCACTTTAAGATCATTACCAATGTTGTGAATTATTTTAAGATAACAGTAAATTAAATAACCCTTAAATGCATTTCACTGAGCATGCTTAAATTCTAGTGAATCAATGGAAGTGAACAAAATGTGTCATTATCGACCACTTTGACTTAAGGAACCTGGATTCTCCTGCCTCATTTACTACAAAAGAACTGAGTGCATCTATCTTATGTGTACATCTGAGCAAAGCACCATCATCAATTCATATTAAATATTAGCAAAGTTTAATATCTTTCTTAATTTTTTTTTTTCTTTTCTTGGTGCCGGGGATCAAACCCAGGGTGTTGTGCTTGCGAGGCAAGCACTCTAACCACTGAGCTAAGTCCCTGGTCATCTTTCTTAATTTTTAACTTATAAAGAAGTGTTCTTTTCTGGGACTCCAGCAAATGTCATCTTGTATGCCAGCTGGGGTATGTGCATCCCACTTTTGAGAACAAAGATCTAGTGAAATAAGTCAGTATAGAGGCATAACAGAAAGATTATAGAAATGAGACCAAACATATTAATGTGACAATAAGTACAAAGTCAGAAGTCAAAACTTCACTGTAAGATACATTTCTAAAACTAATGTATTAAGTTGTTTTAAAGGATTAAAGACTAAGATAGGGAAAGACATACTTTTGTTTTAGCAAGTGCAAACAGAAAGGAAGTAGAAGTCACAATATTGACATCAGATTAAAAAATGTGCAACAAGCTACATGAATAAAGACTATCATTGCATATTGCTAGAAAAGCACAGTCTACAAAGATTTCAAGAATAGAAATGAACATATGTTAGAAACGCTAGGCAAAATGTACAGAAACAAAAACAGGAGATTCTTTAAAATACCGTCTCAGCCTACTTAAAAATAATCAAGGATAAGATATAGAAGATTTGAAGAGTAAGGTCACCTAGTACATGCACAATGATTTCAAGGGAAAAAACAGAGAATATACCTGCTTTCCAAGATCCCATTGGACGTTCACAAATATAGATCATTTGTTCAGCCACAAAAATAAAGTCAAAATAAATTACAAAAAAGTAGAAATTGTATAGGTCATATTTTCAGAGCCTAATGAGATTTAAATCTAGAAACTAATAACTTATTCTTACTGGCTTTTACTGTAAGATTTTACTATAAGCCATTTATCCAAAACTGTACCTTTCCACCAAAAATATCATAAAAATTACTCTGATCTAGGAATACATAATTTTACTATATTCTGGAAATGTTTCTCTTCTACTAACTTTAAGAAAAAGGATGTTACAAGGTGTTATGGTTTGGATCAAAAAGGTCCTCCAGAAGGCTAAGCACTCAGAAATAGGGCTCTTGAAAAGTGATTAGATCAAGGGGCCACTAACTTCATCAATAGATCAATCTTTAATGAGTTTATAGTTGGATATGCAGTTAGGAGGTGGGAACTGGCTGGAGAGAGTACATTATCGGGGCTATGCCTCTGAAGATATAACCTGTCCCTAACCCCTCCCTTTCTCCCTGGCTTTTTCGCTTCTCTTTGCTTCCAGCTGCCAGGAGGGGAGCAGCTTTCCTTTGCCATTCCCCTTTGCTATAATGTTTTTGCCTTAGAGCCAGCTGACTATGGACTGAAATGTCTGAAACCATGGGTCAAAATAAACCCCTTGTCTTTTAAGTTCTGTAGTTCAAATATTTTGTCCCAAGCTGCCTAATATACAAGGCTTGAGCCATTTCACCACTGAACAAATAAGTACATATCATACAAAATTCAGGTCATCTATAAAAATGTAAAGAAAAAGGAGAAAAATCTCCCACAACTGCATTAGGAAAAGATAATTTTGTCTTGTGATTCCAGTATTTTTCCCCTGTACATGCATACACTAACACAAAGAAACATTCAGACAAATTCCCACATGGTTTTTTGCCCCGCATCATGGCACGATGCTGTTAAGTTTACAATTTTTCAACCATTAACTAAATGTATCATCAGCATTTTTCTATTCCAATAAACAACAATCCATGTGATTTTTATTTAAAAATGGTGATTTCCCACAATGCATAGATGTTGTAAGAGTTATTTCACAAACCTTTCACCAACATTTCTTTTATAATTCTTTTTTATATCAGTAGATGTTTGCAGTACATAGTGATTACATTCATCTTGAGGATTTGGACAAGTACAAAACACATCTTAATTCTTTGTACTTCCCCTTCCCTTCCCTTTCCTGCCCCTCCCTCCACCTCTAGATTCCTTTCCCATTTGCAAAACATCTAGCTCTCTGATTCCTATTATCTATCACTCATTTTGCTTTTTAAATTATTTGTACTTTGGGTTTCTCATATAAGAAAAACCACATGTCAATAAGTGTCTGTGTCTGATTTATTTGACTTAATAGTATGGTCTCTAGATGTATCCACTTCCCTACAAAGACTCAACTGTACTATTCTTTGTGGCAGAGTAGTACTCCATGCACTATCTATTACTAGTTGATCAGTATGTCGCTTCTGTGTATTTCAATTTGTCGTTTGATAGTATCAGTTTTCTATATTTGTATTTTGCATTTTTTGTTTGGTTAATTTTCTTTGTTTTTTGATGTTGGTGATTTGATTTAGTTTTGATTAAATATTTCTAATTTTTATATAGTAAATGTCATTTTTTTCAATTTTCAGATTTTGAGGTCATATTGAAAATTCCCTTACACATCCCAAAATTATAGAAAGCTTTGTGTGTATTGCCTTACAGTTTCAATTTTTAAAATTTCAGTCCATCTGTAATATATTTTGATGCAAGACATGAGACTGGGAGACAAAGCCATCTCTACCCATGACTAGGTCTGTGACCGTGGGAATTTATCTTTCTTCCAGCTACTATTGCTTTGTCTACCATACACTCAACTTCTGTCAGGTTCAGGAAACTATAATCATAAAAGTCTATGGAGCAGACAAATTAGTGGGGAAAAACCCATACAGTGAGGACATATGATTTTGGCTTCCCACTAGCAATGCAAAGAGCTTTACACGGCTCTTCACCCATCTGGCAGGTGTAAGCCACCTGGCCCTGGGCAAATAATTTAGCATGTCTATATCTCTAGTTCCCCATCTATACAATGGTGATAATATTATTTACGAAATTCCTGTGAAGATAAAAACCATTAACTGGTATGTGGTATATAGAACCATGCCTAACATGTAACACTAGCTATCATTTTTCTAAATGAGTGTATTAGTTACCTTTTTAGAGCCAATGGTTTGCAAGAGCACAGATTTAATTACCAGGACATTTACAAGCTACAACATTCACCCATAAGCCAAATGCAGGAAGAGTGCTGAATGTCTATGCACTAGAGACCCAAATGGTCCAATCAAGGGCTGGGAGCCCACAGCACTGTCCCACGTACAACTGTGTCTACACTAAATGGCTGAAGCTGAGTCCCTTTCGGAGAACCAGCCGCAACAGAGCTTCTCTTGGGAAATAGCCGGCAACTGTCTTCTGCTTCTGTTCTCCTTTATGTTGTGTTGGCACCAATCCCCAAGTGAATCTTCTACACCCAAAACCACACCAATGCAGTCCAGCTGGGCGTTCCTGCTTAAGCTGACCATATCAGTCCACCACAATGACTAACCAGTCATGCCAACCCATTCACTGAGGATCCTCTGTCCTCATCCCTAGTTTGAAATGACATTTTGATCATTTACTAAAATCTGGCATACTGTCTGGTTGTCTGGGCCTATGCCTGTATTAACACTATTTAAATGACTCATATATAATGTACTTTCATACTTTTTGACGTAGGTACAACCTAATTATTTTTTACCAAATTGTTCTTGACCAACCCTACCCTGATACTTTTCCAGATGAATTTGAATGTATCATATCAAATTCCACAAATAATTTCATTGGAATTTTAGTCAGCACGGGGTTGAATCTTTTATCGTTTCAGAAGTAATTAGCACCGTTCCATCAAAATAACTTTAATGACAAATAGCACTTTATGTTTTCCAAAATATTTTTGGGGCATTATCTAATTTGAAACTCAAAAATATTTTTTTGAAAGATTTGGCAGTGTATACTTTGCCTTCATTTAACTGACAGATAAATGAGCCTCTGAAAGTCTCATGAGCTTGTAGCACTAATAGTGACTGAGCCAAGATTTATATCTGAATTGGGTAAGTGACAAAATCCATTCTCTTTTCATTATATCATGGCTGTATAGTAATTTTTGGAAGACATCATCCAGGGCATCAGGAGATACAGACGTGAACCCCAGTTTTAATTTGAATTCATACTTCCTAATGGGGCCTCAGTTAAGGTCTTACTAGTTCATATGGCAGGTCTTTCCCTGCTCAGAAGATCTGTGACACTCTTTCTTCTTAAAGATTTCATCATCTTAAACATGATGTCAAAATTAAGTATTTTAATACATTCCCAAGGAATAATCAAACTATTTCCTTCAATTTGCTGGTAATTAATATATAGTTAGTCTCATTAAATGAATAATACATGACTAACAAGATAATTGCAAAGAGGTTCTTTGTTCTTACTTTGCTCTTAAACACTTACACTTGCTTGCAGATAATTGATAAAGAATAAACAAATTTCCAAAGTGATATACAATATCATTTTTACAAAATACACACATTAACACTTTATCTCAAAATTATGACCATTCTTGATTAATTTAGACTACTAGGGTATTTTAATGCTTTCACTCACCCTAGAGAAACAGATATGGAGACTGATGGCTAGTAAGCTTACATTCAAAATCTACACTTTTTCAAATATCAATTATTTAAAATGATTTGGCATAGCCTCATCTTACAGTTTGAGAAGCCAAATATTTTCAAGCTCCTTAGCTGTCATTTTCATAGCACTGTGTTTGTCCAGGCATCAGCAGCGTTACATTATTCTCATCAGATCCTCCAAGCCCAAGTACAAATATATCTCCCCTTCTATGGTAAGACAAGTGTGAGAACACTTCTAACACAAGAAAGAATCTCAGATTTGGAACTTTAAAGTAAAAAGCTTGATGCAGAGAGCAAATACAACCTTAGGCAAGAGAACACAATCCCTTTCCAGCACCCACAACATTTCATGTGGGCGCTTCTTATACCTTGGGGTACATGCTAACACTGAGACTCAGAGTGTCCATTCTGCTTAAAAAGGAAAGAAAATCTTTCTTATTTTTCCTTTCAGAAATCAGATAGAACTATGTTAGAAGAATTGCATTTGAGAGGGATTTTAGTGTCATGTTGTTTGTTTTTTTTTTTTTTTTGGCTAATCTAAAACTTATTGAGGCCATAATATCTGAACTTTCACGCCAAAGGATCTAGACATGGGTCCAGCTCCTCTACTCAGCATATGTGCGTCTTTAGGCAAACACTTCATTTCGATAACCCATTTCCACACAAGGACAAAAAGGTAGAGGACATCTTGCCTTTGAGTTTTTCTTAAATTATGGTTCAAGGATAGAAACTACACATGGAGAAAGAGACCAAGGTGCTCTATTGGTCTCTTTAGAACCTTGAAACATTCTTTAACTACTCTATTCTTCAGTGTTCACACCTATAAAATAGTAACTATGTTACCTGCATCACAGAGTTTAAGTATTAGTCGAGACAACAGGGAAAGCACTGAGCATAATTTCATGTTTCTTCAACACACACACACACACACACACACACACACACACACACACACGGCTGACCAAAAAGAATTTTCTTCCATGAGGGAAATGTTTAATATCCTCACTGTCCAATATGACAGCCATAGGCTCTGTGTGATTATTGAGCACTGAAATAAGGCTAATGCTATTGCAGAACCACATTTTACATTTTATTTAATTTTAATTTATTTAATTAACCTAGACACGTGTGGCTATTGAGCAGCTCAGACCTGGACTCACGCATATATAAAATACACAACCAGTCTGGTGTTTGGGGGTAGGAATGATAAGGGGTAACCTACATATTAATTATTTCAGTTGTACCACATTAGGATGAATGCGCAATTTAGCTATGCAGTCTATAATCATGAATTGAATAAAATACACCCAAATGCAATTTTAGAGGTTAAATCTGTCTTACTAACACTTTCACTCATTTCTCTAGCCATTCTTTTTCTGTTACATGGTGTGCATTCCAAAAGCAACAAGCAATCTCAGCTATCAAAATGTTCCGCAAGCAGTGGCAGTATTCTCTTTCCTCGGCATGACTATAAACAGTGAAATCTTACTGAATTCCAGCACTTATTTCTATTTAGTACTACACCTAGATAATATGCGAATGTGTGTTTTATTATGAGTTTTCTCCCTACCTGTATACTGTATACTGTATACCTTAAATAACATGAAAATTTTCCAGTGCTGTGACATTTTCAAAATTGGTTGTTTGCTGCAAAAATTTTGAAGGTCTGGGTGTTGGGTGGAGCAGTTAATAAGACAAAATTTCCTGTTAAAAGAACTGTAGCACTTAAAAGGGTGAAAATGCACGTGTTTTAAATACATTTGAATAAATTATTGTATATCATCTTTTAGAAATATATACAGAGTATAGACAAGGCTCATAGTAAAGAGTAGAGAACTCTCTGAGCCCACTGAGGCCTGCACTGGACATGTGATGCTTACCCAGGAATTGATGGAGGAAGAGGAGTGGACCACTGGTCAGCAGGAAAAAAGGAAACCTAGGAAGAGAGGAAGGCATGAGGGAGAGCTGTGAGGCAAGCAAAGCAGGCATTTGGGAAACGGCATGATTTCATATGCTGACCATCCAATCTAGTTTCCATCTCCAGAAAGATGTCTTAGGACTTCAGCGTACAAAGCCCTAAGCAGACTTCTCTCATCCAATCAGCCACTTCTTTTCTTAGGGTCACTTTCTTTTTATGTCATGGCTTACTTAAAAGTCTTATCTGTCTTCGAATTTGATACATTCTTTATTTTCTTCTTTTATGAAAAGCTTGAGAATTTCCTGAACAGAAAATTCATAAAGACTTTCCAGAGTCTCTTTTGCTGAGATGAAAATTTGGCTGAGTCTGACCATTTACTGAGATGTGTGATTTATCGCGTATGAAATCAACACGTCTCCATTAAGGTAATGATCTCCTGTGTTTTGGCTGAATGTCTACCCAGTTCCCAGCACACAGAATTTCATGGAGCTGAATGTGAAGCTTGGGTCTTGGCATCATCTCTGTGAGGAGATGGCAGATGGAAGAGCCTGAGCTTTGGATGGTGAAAACTTTGGTTCCTATCTCTACTCTGTGTGATGTTGGACAAGTCAGTTACCATTCTGAGCTTCAGATCCCTTAGCTAGTAAAAACGATGCCTATGGATTACATTACATGGTTCTCTGTTGGGAAAAGTAATAAACGATGCCTATGAAAAGTAAGTAAACTCACATTTTTGAGGATTCGTAGGACCTGAGAAAATTAAGTCCACAGATTGAAAACAATGATGACCTCTAGCTCACTGAAAATGATCAGTCTTTGGATTTGATTCGATTACACTGATACTTCATCAATTGACAAAACTCAGCTGTAGCACATTCCACACAGTAAAAATCAGAATTCCCAGGAAACAAACATTCATAAATTGGGTTCATGATGATTTCAAAACTAGAAACAAAACATTTAGGAAGCAGATTTAATTCCTAACAATTGCAAAAAAACCACCTTAGGTCATAGTGTGGTCTGAGGTCTATCCGCCCTCCCAAAAAAGAGATGGAGCTTGAGGATTTTACTTCCTTCTCTTGTCTTATTGCTTCGGCTAGCACCCTCAGTGTAATGTTAAGTAAAACTACAAGTGGGGACATTTTGTCTACTCACAAAACCTGAGTTGTTGGCCACAATAAGCGTTGCTTTCCTTGTCTTCTGCTTCTGCTAATGGAGTCACCATGGCACATTTCTCACTCCCAGCACATCCATCTCTCTTCCCTTTTCTGCTTGCTTTTGCAACTCTGATGTTCTTACTGCAGCTCACAACTCAGGTTTCATAAGTAGACAAGATGTCCCCACTTTTAGTTTTACTTAACATTATACTGAGGATGCTAACCACAGCAATAAGGCAAGAAAAAGAAAATCCTGAAAGATGTCAAAATAATAAGTAAAATTATCTTTGATTCACAGAAGCTTACTTCATTGTCTAGAAAATACTAAATAATCTAACGTTCCCTCATGTCCTTCCAAAAAACTGCTAGAACTAAGAAATAAATTTATCAGATCACAGGGTAAAAAGTTCACACACAAAATCAATAACCAATGCCAACAACAAGCAATTAGAAAATAAGGTTTAGGGGCTGGGGATTTAGCTCAGTGATTAGAGTGCTTGCCTTGCAAGCACAAGGGCCTGAGTTCAATCCCTGGCACCACAAAAAAAAAAAAAAAAAAAAGAAGGTTTAAAAAAGATTGCCATTTACAGCAGCCATCAAAAATATAAAATCCTGAGAATTAATTTCATCTTAAAATGAGTCCCTTCTAGAGCAATGGAAATGTATATTTCTATTAGAGTGGTAATTGCATAGTTATGACATTTACGAAAACTCTTCAAGATATATACTTAAAATATGTACATTTTATTGTATACAAACTTTAACTAAAATATTAAAATAAATAGATTGCTGGATTTTTGAAAAGTTAGCTCTAAAATACTGTAGTAAGCCATACACAAATGGTCACATAATGCATGACTTCATTTACTGAAATGTGAAGAATAGATCACTCCACAGAGGCAGAATACAGCGAATGGTAGTTACAAGGGGCTGGGAATGAAGAGAAAAGGATGAGGAGAGACTGATTAATAGGAAAGTCATTTAATTTAGAAAGGTGGAAATGTTTTGAAACTAAAGAGAGGTGGCAAAGACATAGTATTGTGAATATACTAAATTCCATTGAATCTTACTTTTAAATAGTTAATTCTATATTATGTGAATGTCACTCAATAATTTTTTTAAAAAAGATATTGTATTGAAAAGTGTATCTGAACATGCTTGAACCCAGAATTAGTCCTTTCCCACCTGTGAGCCTTGGTTCTGACTGCAGTTTGGGGGATTTTTGCTGTGTACCTTGTCTTGCACTAAGTGTTTTACATACTTTTCATCATTCAATCACTATTTTAGAGATGAGAAAGCAGGCTTAAAGAAGTTGAATAATTCACCCAGACTCATATAACTTGTCACCTGTATGGCAAAGGTGGAGTCTCTATCTCCCATCCTTCTAAAGTACTAGTTTTTCCAGTGATCAGAAACACAGATCCCCACATCCCTTCAGAGGTAGAGAATGAAAATGAATCTTAGAGCCCTAAGGAAGGTTGGGAGAATTGAGGGAGATGTGTGAAAATAAATCCTTCAAACCTCTGGTCTTACAACATGCAATGCCAACCAGCCCTGGCTAAGACTGTAAACTGAAATGCCAAGCACCAATTCTTTCTGGATTAGGGGAAAGATGGGATTCTTCAAGTGTTTTGCCTGTGATTACACAGGAAAATGTGGACTTTCCGCTAGGTAACTAACTAAGGTATGATACTTCTTTGACTGTCTTTTTTTATGATGGGTGGCTTACATGTAAATGGAACCTGAGGTTTTTCTTCTCAAATTCCTGCGAGGTTTTTTTGTTTTGTTTTGTTTTGTTTTGTTTTGTTTTGTTTTTGTTTTGTTTTGTTTTTTCTTTTTTGGCTGGGTTTTTTGTTCTTGTTTTTGTTTTTTTGCCTATTTCCTGCAATATTACAATAACTGGTTAAACTAAAGCTCTTGTGTGGTTTGTGCCAAGATGAGGTGTTTTTTTTTTTAACTATCTAAATTACTTCATGAAATAACGCTGCTATCTGACTCCAAGCTGCTGTCAAGGCGGGGGCCAAAGCTTTGCTACAAAAAAACAGAACAAACTAAACTACGGGACTCCAAGGAAATAGTGGGGCAAGAATTCCTCTCGGGGGACAGCCCTTGGCAGACATCTGATTTCATATTTCCCTCTAAATGGGTAGGTGTTGCCCTCATAGAATATGTTTCCTCATCATATTCTAATTCTAGAGAGAACCAGAAGTCCTGATACTGTGTATTCCAGTTCTCATCCAACTTCTACTCTGCTGCAAATAAAATATGAGGGAAACATCTCAGCTTTCTTAGACGATATAACATGATTCTTAATATAAAATTTTGTCATCCACTTATTTAGCAACCATTCTCTAGATGCCTGCTAAGTTAAGGGAGGCACATACATAAAAGACAGCTAAGGAAAACCCTCTGTGAAGAGTGAAAACCACAGAAGCAGATTATCACAATGCAAAGACATAGCAAGTATTATTGCCTGAGAGTGGATTAGTAGTACTTGGAAGGTCAGTGGTATAATATCAATTTTATTTTCATTCATTCTTTACTCACTCAGTGATCTCTTACCAAGTAACCACAATATATGACATTCATTGCTCTGGGGTCCATGAAAATAAAATGAATAAATCCATATGCACAAAGAGCTTTTATGGGCAACTTAGATAACACATGTGCTAAATATTTTCTCTTGGTCACCATTTTTGCTCTGCTCTATGACCCACAAAGCTCACATTTAATGAATTTAAGCACTGATGAATTTTCATCCAAAATGTGTTTTCTGTAAGTAGCCCAATATAGTGTTTAAATTCCCTGATCAATATCCTTTATAGCATAGTGAAATTACATGCACATTCCTATTTTAATATTTACTTCACTTAAATAATGTCCACAAGGTTATTTCCTTGCACATCACAATAAAGACATTATTTTAATATATCAGGTTTCATATCCTGCATTAAATTTTACAAAGTATGTAATCTGCCATTGGGATTTATTGTTGTTGAAGTTATTTCTATCAGGTTTATTTTTTAAAAGTCTGGGCAAATTTGTACAGATAAAAAGTCTCATTCTGTAGCTTAATCTTCTATCAATCTTTAATTAATATCCTTAAATATGCATATACTTGCTGTTATTAGTAGTACTTTATGTTGATTACCTCTACCTACAATATTTAGTCATGATTTCAAAACCTGAAAATAAAACACTTGCAGAAGTTGTTTGATTCCAGAAATGAAATTTAATTTTACCTCAGTGGAATTAAAATGGCAACGTCAAAATGATAACCTTAAAATATCTAACTTTAACTCTTTCAGGAAGATACCTAGAAGGGGAAAAAATGGTTCAAATGGAATTTATTTTCTTTCTTTCTTTCTTTCTTTCTTTCTTTCTTTCTTTCTTTCTTTCTTTCTTTCTTTTTCTGGGTACTGGGAATCGAACTCAGGACCTTATGCTTGCAAGGCAAGCACTCTAACCACTGAGCTAAATCCCCAGCCCATCAAATGGAATTTCAAATTTAGTTTTTTGAGGAAACTCCAAACTGATTTCCACAGTAGCTGTACTAGTTTATACTCCCACCGACAATGAAGAAGGGTTCCTTTTCCCTGCAGCCTCACCAGCATTTGTTGTTTCTTGAGTTTTTGATAATAGTCATTCTTTCTAGAGTAAGATAAAATCTCAGTTCATCACAATATAGTGATACATGCATGCCCATGTTTATAGCAACACAACTCACAATAGCTAAATCTTGGAAGTGGCCTATGTGTCCAACAACAGGTGAACGGATAAAGAAAATGTGGTAAATCTATACAGTGGAATACTACTACTCAGCCATAAAAGGGCTAGATTTCAGTCATTCGTGGGAAAACAAATGCATCTTGAGGTCATAATGTTTAGTGAAATATATCACATACAGAATCTTAAATATCATACAACTTCTTTTATATGAGAAACCCAAAATATAAATAATTTAAAGAGCAAAATAAAAGACAATAGGAAACAGGGAGATGAGACCTATGGATCTAGAGATGGAGGGAGGGTGGTGGAAAAGGCGGGACAGAGAGCATAGAGAATAAAAAGGATTAAGATGCGATATGTTACGTGTGCCAACTCCTCAAGATGAATGTATTTATTTTGTATCACAAACATATACCAATAATAAAAATTTTCTGAGAATGTAAAAAGTCTAAGTTTATATTATGCAGTTTCTTGGATTGATAGATTTATAAAAGCACTTAGCACTGTGTATTGAGACTCAGGTCTGCCTCACTCTGAAAAACGTGAGCTCCTTGAGAGTAGAAATTAGGCCAGCTAATGCCTTGCCCATCCCGTCTCAGATGGTATTAAGTAAATAGAAGTTGACTGTAGAGTCATAAGTGTTTTGGTTTCCTTTATAAAATTTTTAATGTATGTGACTTTATTGGGTGTTTTGTCTGAAGAAGGGACTAAAGAACAGTGTTGTCAACCCCCTTAAAATCAGGGAATCTGAAGTCAGGCCCGGTACCTACTAAATTTGATCAACTCCATTCCTACTCTTCTCCCATCTTTGCCCATTTGTTCGTACCCCTTTCTAAGATCCTAAGGAGAGGTCCAGGGACAGGCATTGAGGGAAACCATTCAGTCTCACGTGCCAGGTATCCTGGCCATCAGTCTCTCACTCTAGGAGTTTTATTCCAGCCCACCAAGACTGGCAAAAGCTGATACAAGCAACAAGTCAAAGAAGGGAAGGTAGGAAGGAAGGAAGGAAGGAAGGAGAGAAAGAAAGAAAGAAAATACTCTGTGTGTATTCATTAGTTTGTTTATTACAAATTCCATGAAAACAACTAATATGTCTAGAATACCACCTGGCTTTTAGTAGATGCTCAATAAACATGTGTAATAAGTGGGAGACCTAAGAAAGGATGTTTGGATTCACTGTGAATCTACAATTTGGCAGGTTAAGTGCTAGTCACTTTTATGTATGATCTCACTTTAAAGACAATCTTCAAATCATCTTTATGAGGTAGATCATATTATTGTACCTCTGTTTCATAAAGCAAGAAACTGACCCCTGCTGCTGCATACAAGCTGTTAGTAACTCTTCACAGACTAGGCATTGTGGAGAAAATATCACTCAGAGTGAAAAGGAATTTAGAGATGGTCTAGCTCAATGTGCATTTTACTGATGGAGAAAATAACCCCCAAGAAGCTGAAGTGAATTTGCCAAAGTCTCACACGAGTTAGGCTTGGAGGCTTGACCTACACTCAACTCTCTCACCTCATCTGGGGATCTCTTTCCTCTGTGTTGATACCTCTTCCCAGTCCTGTCATTGCTACATGAAGAAAGCCTGGAAACCATCAGCCATACAGTTGTCCAGCCTCAAGGAAGACCAACACTCCTTCAAATCATGTTTCACAGCCACCGTCACACCACTTTCGGACAGGCATCAACTTCACGGGTTTGGTTTGTCTACCCAGGCTGGCCTTGCATACAGCTAACCTTGTATGTTGCCTTCACGACTGTGGGATGTCTACACTTGGCAGAGCAACACTTGCCAAAGAACAGAACATACTTGGTTTCTTGTTTTAACTTGACTCCATTATTCACCACATATATTTTTTCTCTCTGTGAAGTATAACTGAATAGTTTATGACAGGAGTTAACATTTAAACCCATAATATAACGATCCCTCTTTGTCCCTGTACTTTGACAATCTGTCAAATGAGGCTAATGTGGATTGCTAAAAGCATGATTATGTTATTAGATAATTCCTTGGTTTAGCTTTTTGAGTCTGTGCATGTTGCTAATGGCAGAATCAACAAGAGGAATGAGGATCAGGAAGCAAAGGAAAGGGACCTGCAAATATAAACTTGTACCTCTGATGAGCACCAGTACTTACTGCTCTGGGGATTGTTGTCTGGATTTCAGAAGTGGCCACCAAGTCTACCTCACTTGCTGGGCCTGCTCTGCTCCTGCTCTGCTGAGTCAGGAAGTCAACACTTCTTGCTTGCTCTTACTTACCTCCTTCTGCACTGATCTGAGAAGGGGAGATGCTTTTATCTTTCAGAACTTTATAATGTGACCATATTTGTGATACATAATATGAACTAGGCAATTTATCAAGCAAACGAGAAAGTAAGTAAGTGCAAAGGACTTTGGTTATAGTGAATTCACACCCTCATCCTCTCTTGGTGGAACTGGTGCAAGAGTCTTCTAACCAATGTCCCTGCTTTCCTCCCAACTCCAAAATACCATCGCAAAGTGACTTTTCCAGAATATAACTCTGATCATGTCATTCCCCTGCTGAAAACTCTTGATGTGACCTTGAACCTACCAAATGAATGTCAACACATCAACATGGCAGACACAGGTACTTGAACAGCTGGTTCCAAGCTGCAAGCCTAATAGCTCCACTTTATACCACAAGTATTCTCTTCCGATTATACTTATCTACTCATTTCTCAACAACAGTCTGTTCCTTTGCAAAGCAACACAGCCTCTTCTCCAGCCCTTTTTGCATCTTATGATCTCCAAAATGCACTTTAAGACCTGGTATGGCAGACCAATCCCCTGAGCATCAAGACTTTCCCAGGTAAAGTTGGTAGTGCCTTTCTTTTATTAGAACACTCGTAACATGAAATTAAACTATCTTATTCCTTCCATACCTGCCCTATTGGATTTCACTGCACACCAGGTTGTTTCCTAGGATGTAGGTACATAGTAATGAATGAAATAGATACATTTGCTACTTTCACGGAGGTTACCATAAACAAATTATTGAATACCAGCACTGTATCTTCCCCCTTCTTTCGTTCCTACAACTCCCTTCCCTCTCTTCAAAGTGGAACACTTTCTCTTATGCTTACTTATCACCCCAGTAATTATACAAAATATTCATCAAATGGACATCCTTTCTGTTCAAAGCACTGCGTTGAATTCTATGTGGAATGCAAAGATAAATCACTCTTCCTTAAGACATCCATTACTCACATTAACATGTAGATCTTTTGCATAAAAACATTCTGACAGCATCCTGCTGGAAATCAATTACACCCATGGTTACTGAAATTTTCACTTAGTCACTCTTTAGCATACCTTCTGAAATTTTACTATTTTGACTGCCTGCCCTCTCCCATACATCTGTAAGACAAATCACAATATGTGTTACAACCAGTGCAAAATGATATTTTTATACTGTTGATGTTTTTTTTTGTACCACTTTTCAGAAATAGCATATATTCCTAGATGGAGCAAAATTAAACGTACGCATGGATCAAAATTTGACATAATATCTGAAATTGTTTATGGCAGGTCAGAATATGTAGACACTCCAAGTAGTATGATGACACTCCAGAGTATGATGACACGCCATCCTATCTGGCAGCTCACCCTTCATATAGTCTCAAACCCAGAAATGCTTCCTACAGATACAGTAATAGATGTGTTTCCAAAAGGGTCTGAAATCATATAGAAAAAATGAAACAGGGGACAAAGGGAGGTTGAATAGAATGGATGTCTAAACCCAATAGGGGGTAATGGTACTTCTTTTTAAATCTTGAAAACAATTTCAGGACAGAAAAAATATTAATCCAGAAGGATTTATGAAACTCTACTTGAGATTCAGAAGCTGGAATAAGATTTGGGGATGAAAAGATCAATAGAATGTGACCCTGCTCTGCCCAGTATCACCTGAAAGCAGGCTAGGATAATATACAAGTGTTTTGCCTCAGCCACAGTGAAAAATTAATCCTACACTAAAAGTTTCTCTGTCTCAATTAAAAAAACTGAATAAGCAAGATCCAAAAGGAGCAGACCATTTTGTGAGCAACTTAAGCATATCTCAAAAAAAAAAAAAAAAAGCTCAAAAACATTTTTAGGAATATGGAAATATCTAACACCCGGCAAAAGTCAGAGTCTGCAATCCAATAAAAAAAAAAAAGTATCAGGAAGGCGCAGAAGCAAAAACATACAAAAATGATAAAAATAAAAGTAGGTTAATCATAACGAGCCCAGGAATGGAACAAAGGATACAACTAGTAGATAGAGACATCATTAAAAAGGTATTTGTTATTGACGTCCACACGGTCAAGAAGCTAGAGGAAAGACTGGGCGTGCTTGACATTCCTTGATTTGTAGCAACAGAACGCCAGCCTCTGCCTCTGTCTTCACAAGGGACATCGCTCTGCCTCTCTGTCTCTCTATTCTCTGTTCTTGGAAGGACATCAGTCACTTGATTAGGGCTCACTCTAGTCCCTTATGACCTCGGTTTAATTTGACTAACTGCATTTGCAAAGGTTTTCCTTCCAGATGAGGTCTTAGGTAGACCTGAATTTTGTGGGGACACTCTTCAACCTAGTACACTATGGGAAAAGATGAAGTTGGATTTCTGCCTAGCACCATATAGAAATGTCAACTTCACTTTGATGAAGGATTTTATACCAAAAATAAAACTTGAAGATCCTTCATAGTATACATAAATGAATAAATTTAGGTGCTGGGATAGAAAACAATTTAAGCAAGACACACATTTGGCTACTCTAACCAGGGCTGTAGATTGAAAAAGAATTTATATGATCATCTCAGAAGATGTAGGATTGAAAAACATGTAAAAAATAATCCAGTATCCATTTTTGAAAAACTCTCCGACATCTAGGACAGAAGGGCTCTCCCTCAACCTGATGAAGGGCATCTATGAAAAACTCACAAATAACATCATACCTAATAGTAAAAGTCTTAAGGCTTTTCACCTGAGTTTAGGAACAAAGCAAGGATGTCTCTTATCCTCATCACACTTGTATTCGATGTTGCTCTTCATCCTCCTCTTCTACACCACAAAATACCTTCAGAATGGCTGGCAGAACCTTAGCCATGTCCTCCTCTCACTGCTGGACTCGGGAACACTCTATTACTTCCTTCATTACCCTGGTCTGTGTGATAGCCCATGACGCCACCTTCAGTTCCTGCCACTCGGACAATATTGCTTAACCTCTTATTTATTGGCTTGAATATTCAATGAGATTTTTAGTCTCTAGATTTTACCCGGGGAATCAAAGCATTGGACCATTCTGTGCTGCAACCCCAATAACTTATCTGGGAATTACTAAAATCAAGTAATAATCGCCCTGTCCTTTCATTCCCCAACCTCTGCCTAAATAATTCAATCAAGGAAATACAATGCTGAGGCCCTTCTCATGATTCTACCAGCAGCCAATGTAGTTTTGTCTTCTCTAATTCTTTTCATCTGTTTATTAAATATATGCTTCCTTTTAGGAAAAAGTCTAACTCGTCCCCTGTCTATTACATATGTAACACACACTTAATGCCTCGACTCCCCCAGGCTTTAGGTCTTCATATTTTAAGTTAAACTTGGTGAAAAACACAACAACAACATTAATGTAACACTATGTTTCCCTCTCTTGCACCTAACTCTTGCAATTAAAAGTCACGATGTTCAAGATGTGTCTCTGTTATTGATTTCAAACAGCACATAAGAGCTCAAAGTCCAAATATTTGACGACTTACTCTCTTTGAATTACTCCTCGCTTTTTGTCAGTGCATATAAAAAACTACTGCCACAGACCAACTAGTGAATAATGGGAAAAGTCCTATAGGACAAAAAATGCATAATTAAAATCAAAATAGTTCCCTTTTCTAATTACCTAAAGGGATGAATGCAATATGGTAATAAATGTTTTTTCAATGGAACAGATTAATAACAATGCTAAAACTTTTGTAAAGCCACCAAAAGGACAATTTGTAATCATAAACACACATAGCACATATATAACACCAATGGAATTTTTAAAACAGATTATTGCATGTATCATACGGGTAAAATACATAGATAAGGAAATCGTGAAGATGTTTTTTACAACTCATCCCTTCCTCACCAAATATACTTGTCTGAAGGCTGACTTGGGTGAATTAGGAAAGCCGGCTGGTATCTAATTTGAGGCACCAGGAAATGTTATTCAGATGTGTTAGAAAACGAGAACAAATTATTAAAACATTGTTTAATGGTATGGTAAAATATCCCAATTAAAAACATTCTCCAGGAGGGGGAGTTTAACTTCCCTCACATGTGTTGTGCTAAATGATGCAGTTCTGAAAAGTAGAGAACGCAGAGTGTGCGCAGGTGGGATGGGGCTAAACTTAAACCAGAGAAGTAAGACATTGTTCGTGAGATCAGTTCTAACAGCATTAACAGTCCCAAGTTGGTGGCGCCCGCCCTCTATGTGATATAATGAAAGCAGCATTTTACCTCTGATGTCTTCTTCCCTAAAATCTATAGTAACACTCTATCTAACTGTCCATCAGTAAAACAACCAACCAAGCTAGATCCTACTAGATCAGTGATTCTCAAAACTGCTAACGTCCTCAAAAACAAAGAAAATCTGAGAAATTGCCACAAACCAGAGGAAGTTAAGGATATAGGACATTTAAATGTAATGTGGGAGGTGATTCTAGATGGATCCAGGGAGCTATTAAAGAAAAGCTAAGGAAATCCAATTGAAACAGAGTTTGACACATCATAATACAGTAACTAAAAGCTAATAGCAATATATCAATGTTGGTTTCTTAATTGCAACAAATGTACCATCATGATGCATGATGTTAACCATTGAAGAAAGTGAATGGGAAGT
This sequence comes from Hystrix cristata, assembly GCA_004026905.1. Classification (NCBI taxonomy): domain Eukaryota; kingdom Metazoa; phylum Chordata; class Mammalia; order Rodentia; family Hystricidae; genus Hystrix; species Hystrix cristata. Next base: position 105,148 of record PVJO010003143.1, on the reverse strand, counting down.
ATATAGGAACTCTCTGCATATCTTTGCAATGTTTATATAAATCTAAACTATTTTGAAATTTAAGAAAAATGTATTAAAAAGTAAATTTCCCCATGCCTTGCCAAGACCTGCTCAATGATATAATCAACTTCCAAAAGACTACTTTGCCGAGGAGATAAGGATAGTAGACTAGTGAAAAGTCACAAGTTCAATCCATCCTGGAACTTTTCCGGTTCAGTGACTTTAAAACTCTATGAGCTGCCATTTTCTCCCATATAAAATGGGATTACCAATGCTTGTCCTGCGTACCTATTGTAAAAGACAAGAAAAAGAGCAAGAAACATAAACTGAGTACCAATTTTGTACCAGACAACTTACCTATCTGTATCTTCTTTAATCCTTACAATCCTATAAATTGGGCAGTATGAAGCCCATTTTGCAGATAAAGGAGGCACAAAGAGATTAAATAACTTTCCTAACGTCATATTATTAGTAAGGATCAAAATTAGATTTTGAACAAAAGTTCTTTCTCTCCTGAATCACTCACTGCTGCCTTCTTGCCTCCAAGCTACTTCAAAGGAACACAAGCACAAAACTTTTGTCAACTGTCACACAGCTACACTCCTACATTAACACTACTCCCAGCACGAATGTCTGAAAGGCAGGTGGATGGACAAGCACAAAATTCTTATTGAACAAAGAGCCAGCTGGGTAAGAAGTACTTGAGCAGCCTTTCAAAACATCTTCGGGCCCTGTCTGAGGAATATTCTGCCTGCCTTTTGGCACCTTGGCAGATTCCTTCTTTCTGCTGAATGTTTTGTACCGCAGTATCCAGGGCAGAAGCCTGAGAGGCATATTGGTAATGTTATGTGATAATAATGTATCAAATTCATATTGCCAGTTTTGCCAAATGAAATTTAATTAAGCACAAAAGTGGGTTACTGCAATGAAATCCACATGTGTTCTCTAAAGTCAGGCATGCCTTTGGGTAGTTGGAAAATACTCCAAATGCATGTTATTACAAGAATTTTGTTATCAGCCAGAAACAAATCTTTAGATCCTAAGTATAGGTTTTGAAACATGTGAGCATTTTGGAATCTCAGCGTTAATGTGTCAGTTTATCTTCATGAAATAAACAACATTTTGTGCCCAGGCCACGGTATAATCCTCCCCCTCACTAATCAAAATACAACAGACCTTGCTAGTTTAAAGTTTCAGCTTTTCTTGCAAATCCAGACCAAGTTTTCCAAAGATCTCGACAACTAAGAGAGTTGTTATGATCATTTTCACTTAAGGGCATTACTTGCCTTTGAGTACAAGCATTTGTTTTGGATTCATAAAAAATCATGACTGCTTTAATCCAAAGGACTATTAAAGATCAACCAATTCAATCCCTTTAATTTATAATTAAATGGTGAAATGTAGGCCTTGGTGGGTGACTAGCCCAGGGTGGCACAGAGTTAATGACAGAGCTGGCACCATAACCAAACTCCAAGCTGGTAGGACATGGCTCATGCAGATACCCCCGGTTTCAACTAGGAGACCCATTAGATTACTTCTGTTCCAAAGAATCCACAATACATATGTGACCAAGTCTCCTTTAAAATTCATGCATCCAGTGGAAAATGAATAACCAGAACCTAACCAGGAGGAAGCATTAGATGTACCCAGAATGACCATTGTTTTACTTTCAAAAGGGGAAAGGAATTGTGTTCTCCAAAAATATCAATGTCATAAAAGATAAAGAAAGACTAAGAAAATTTTACTGATGAAAGGAGACTGCTCGGGCTGAATGTTTATGTCCCCCCAAATTTGATGTTTTGGAATCTCAACCCCAAATGTAATGGTATTAGGACTTGGGACCCTTAGGAGGTGATTAGGTCACAAAGTCAGAGCCCTTTTGAGGTTAGTTCCTGAGATTCCAGGGAACTCTACTGCCCCTTCTGTGTTATGAGAACACACAGTCCTTGAATTAGGAAGCAGGCCCTCAGCAGACACTGAATCAGCCAGCAGCTTCGTCTTGGAATTCTCAGCTTCCAGCACTGTGAGGTGTAAATTCCTGGTGTTTACAAGCCATCCAGGCGAGGTTTTTCTGTTATAGCAGCCCACACAGATTAGATGGAGACTAAAGAGACATTAGAACTAAATACATAATTAGATAGCAGGAAATATTACAACAACATTATTGGTTCAGTTGATAATCAGATTATAGACCATAAATGGGATGAAAAGTACTGGGTCGCTGTTAATCTTACTGAAGTTGATAACTATACCTGGGAAATGGCTAGTGAAATATTTAGGGGTAAGTGAACAGGACATACAACTCACTCTTAATTTTGTTAAAAAAAAAAAAAACAAAACTCTGGCGAGATGGTTGGACAGACAGAACAAATAAAGCAAAACATCAACAATAGATGAAACTGGATATAAGCTATAATGGTGTACTTTATTTTTGTAACTTTTCTCGGTAAGTTTGAAAATATTCCAAATAAAAAGTTTTAAAAAAAATTTTAGCTATGCAAACGATTACCACCAGCCCCACAAAGTTATAACCACACTCCATTCAAGAGCAATAGAGGGCATTTTAAGACCATCTCCAAAAATATGCAGTACAGGCTTTGAAAATCTCTGTGACAGCCTTCATGCATATTTACCACAAAACCAAAATGTCACTAAATACAAGCAGTAAGCAGGATCACCTCAGAAGGCCTCCCAGCTTGGTTTATGACTTGATTTGGGGTTGACTCCCCCGCCCCTAACCACGAGTCTGCAGTCATTCAGCCATTTCTTATGATATTTCATAGTGGAAAAAAAATAACTCTCTATTATCCTAAAAACTGCAATGAGAAAATTGATACCTTTGATGTAGCAAAATCATTAACTCATGTATTTTCTCTTTAGAACAAATAAAAAGTTATGGTTGCAGTTCAGAATATAAATAGGAAAATGGGCCACTCTGAGGATTCTGGTTGTAATGAGGGAAGACAATCACCATTTCCCTGATGGCTTGAACAATGAGGTTTATGACAGAATTCCACATACATTTTCCTTATTTACACTGGCCCGGAATAACAATGTCCTTGGTCCTTTCTGAATATACCATCCGACGATGGCCTTTGCCTGTCAGCTGTCTGCTCCCTGAGTCTGTGCCAGGCCTGATTACCACAGAGGGCAATTTACACACAAACCAGGTGGCTTTGGTGGTCTCCTTGGATAGAAACAGGCTACCACTCCATGTCTGTGGGTACTTGGAGATCATACTAATTTATGCTTTCTGTTAATGAAAGGGTAGCTTTACAAAGTCATTCACAGACAGATTTGTATCAGTAGATGCTGTCCGCCATGTTTGGACATCATGACATGTGCTCTCTCATGCAGAAGGAACTAAGCCCAAGTCAAGGTCCTGTCCTCAGGAAGCTTGTAATTGACTTGGGATCTCAAGGAGCAAACAAGGCACAGGCAGCCACATAGGTTGCACATCAAAGAGCCCCAAAACTTCTATGTACAATGGATGCTGCTAAGTGCAGGGGCCAGGCACAGAGGGCACCTGCAGAGCAGTCTCCACACCAATCAGCCAACTGTGATTAGCAGCACAGGTGTCCGTGATCTCTCTTCCCTCTTGGCCTTTGTGCCTACTGTTCCCTCTGCTTAGAATATTCTCTCCTACCACATCCTCGCCATCCAATATCCCCCCTCCCAACACCACAAGTCCTTCCTTTCTTTGGTAAAATCCTAGTTTTGAGTTAGATGTCATCACCACTGAAAAGGTTTCTCCAACCCCTTCTCTCTTCAACTGGATTAGAGGACTTTCCCACGTTCTTCAACTGGGCCAGACATCGAACCATTATAGCCTTTGTCACCTTGCTTAGACTGTGGTTGCAAGGGAGGCCTCCAAAGTTGGACTCCCTGGGTTCAAATCTTGGGCTCGCTTACAGGCCTGGAAACCTAAGTCAAATCAGTCAAGTTCCATCACCACTCTGCATCTCCTATGGTGTATTAGCTCAGGGTTTCTCAAGCCATTTCTCTCAGAGATGTTCTCACTTCACGATGAGGAAAATAAAAAAGGCTGAATAACCATCTCAGTGTAACACAGGTGGGAGCAGAGATTCAAATCCAAACCTGGTGGATATGAAAAGCATCAGTTTTAAAGACCATGCCAAACTTTCTTAACCAAACTATTCCAAAGGTATTTTGCTACCATTAGGAGTAGGAGGAGTTGGGTCTGTTTCTGGAAGACGTCAGGAAGAAATGTCAAGAATTGTAAATTGAGACACCTCCCCTGTGTCTTCCAGGGAGGGACCTTCGAATAGACGATGAGAGCCACTGAGTTTTCACATCACATTTAGTGACACGATGTCCAGTTCTTTTCATGTCTCTGTTCATTTCCATTTGGAGTAGGAAAGAGAAAGAAACAAATTATATTGACAAAGGGGCTCTGGCCACTCCCTCCCACAGGATCTTGGAGTATGCTCCCAATTTCCTAGAGAGCAGAAAAGATGAAAGTGACACAGAAATTCATGAGAGAGCTGTTTATAGCCGAAATAGGAGTCAGTACAGCACAGAGCTTAAAATCATGGGTTCAGGAGTCAGACAAAGCTGGGTTTGTCTGAACATGGCAACTTCCTAGATGTGTGACCTTGGAAAGTAATTCATATTTTCTCCAACTGTGAATCCAGAGTGAGTCCAGGTCTTTCAGCCGGACAGGTCTGTCAGCCAGGTGTCAAAGGACAGGAGGAAGCTGCACAAGGGCACAAGAAGAAGTAGCGCACACTGAGAGAGTTTATCCCTCTACCTGGCCATGTCTCTATATGGTGCTGGAAGGACTCCACTTCTGGGCATCATGGTGCCATCCACTTGTCAAATTTGGTTTGTGACCAGAATTATACAAAGAATTAAGTTACTAAAGTGAGGTATGTATATCTATAATATTCTGTGAGTCTAAGCTTTAAGCTTATAGAGTTAAAACCACATAGATATGATACATGTAAAGCGATTGATGTATGTGCTCTCTTTTATACAATACACATCTAGACATATAAAATGATTAAGATTTTTGATGGCTCTCTAAACTTGGCCTAACCATTTAAATCTTGATCTACATCTATTGGCTTTGATCAAATATTCTGTTATTGTATAAATGAGATACACTTACATTTTTAATAATGTCTACCTATGATCAGAAATAGAAACACAGGACTTGACTCACACTACTACAGCCTGGCTTGCTGAGGCTCGCTCGCATAGATCTATATTTTGAAAATGTGGATGTTCCTCGTTGCAAAAGCATTGTTACTCACTGCTGAGGAAAGGGAAGGCAGTACAAATGCCTTGCTTGATTTGGCCAGGTAATCTCATTTTCTGAAATGTAGGTAGCAGCTCTCATTGCCTATGGCAGTGGTGGCGAATCTATAGCACGTGTGCCACAGCAAGAACACAGAGCCCTCTCTGTCAGCAGGAAAGCCAAATCACCCCAACAGTGGAGCCTCCGATAACAGTTGTTTTTTTCTAAACTAAAACCTCAGTATTTGTGTTTAATTGCAGTGTTGGCACTTTTCAATAAATAAGTGGGTTTTGGGCTGTAGCTTGAGCACTCATTCTCTAAAAGGTTCTCCATCACTGGCCTAGGGCATGATCAGTGCAGGTACTGACAGAGGCTGCATGAGAAAGGAATCAAAAATGAGGCTTCTGGGAAGCCAGTCATGTGGTAATCTCGGACCAATGGGAGCGTATCATGTGGGGAGCAGCTGGCATTGTTGGTACCCGCTGGCATCTGCTGGCAGGCAGTATCAGGCCTTGAGTCCTTGCTTGATTGCTACAGCCCTGGCCCAGGTCCTGGATGTAACAGGAGGCTCTAGGTACCTGGCACATGCTACTGTGTATTATTGCCTTTAGTATAAGTGTCACTTGATACTCCTGGGAAAGTGAGTGAGATAGGATAGTCTGAGAAGCATTTGATTTGACAGGCCCTCTGATGTCATCACCCGAGTAAGTGAAAGAAATTATATGAGTAGCAAAACATGCTATTCCTTTACAATTGCCCACATTTTAGCATCCACAAGATCAAAGCATGTGCAAAGCAGGGTCAAAGCACAAGGTCAAAGATATTTTGGAAATTTTTTTTATTTTTAATTGTGACATAGAAATTTCTGATGTGTATGACATTTTAAAATTATTAAGCAACTAGCACCATATTCCCAGGGCTGTCTAGAACAATTCTTTTTCTATCATTAAATACCTAAATCCCATTGGGCTTCCCTGGTGGTACACACCTGTAATCCCAGGGCTCTGGGAGGCTGAAGCAGGAGGATCTACACGTTTAAGCCCAGCCTGGTCAATTTAGCAGCAACTTAGAAACACTGTCTCAAAAATTTTAAAAAAGGGTGGGGATGTAGCTTACTGTGAAGGCCCTGGATTTAATCCCTAGTACCATTTTTTAAAAAAATCTGCTCGGTTTACTGTCAGTTTTCTACATAGTTTCCACTGCAAGATGTCCTATCAAAATGAATGCAGATAGTTTGAAGTATCTGGCCAGTGTGTTTACTTGAGCTCACATTTCAAAGGATCTGTCCTCTCTGATCACATCATGTCGACACAGAATCACACAATATTTCTCACCAAGACACAGGACACCTTGGAACTCTGACTGGCTGGTCTTAGTATTGCTCCAGGAGAAGGTCAAGAACTTTGAATACCCTCAAGTCAGACCAACCTGGACAGTTCTGAATTTTGAACAATTTTCCCAGTCATTTTCACAAGATACCTCTGGGGCGAAAAAAAAACAGAAAATTAATTTTATTCACCCAGCTATTTGCAATTTAATAATAGCTTGTTTACAGCTTTTATCCTTCTCATCATGAACTGTTAGGGAATAACAATTGCGCTTAATGATAAAACTAATTTGCATTTTTAAGACTATTTATTTTTATTGTAAAAGCAATAACAAGAAATTTTAAGGAAGAAAAATCATCTCTAATTTTAACTCTCCAAAACAATTTTACTGTAGTTCTATTGTTATTTTTAATTTGCATAATTACAATTATAGAACACATGACTTTTATAGTCTGCTATTTCACTTAATTCTCAACTACAAGTATTTTCCATGCTGATATTTATTTTTTAGTTTTTATCAGTTTTGGTACAAAATCTACGTTTTTTTCTGGCTTAATAGTTCATTAAACACTCTAGTAATTACTTAGGACACTTGATTTGTTTCCAATTTTGTATTATTTAGAAAAGGCTGCAGTAAATAACATCAACATATAAATTTTCTTTAAAATAAAAGCCCAGTACTGATAAAGGTGAGAATATTTTCTGGCTTTTCACCCAAACTATTTCTTAATAACTCTGGACAAGCTCTCAGAAACAGATTTGCCAGTTTTCCTCTCCTCAGGCTGGACCTGACCTCCCCGTGCCCCAGTCATCTTGGTGCACGTGTTAGCTCCCCCTCCACTCCCAGACCCAGGCCAGGCAAATGAAGGATTTGGACAAACATTTTAAAATTTGGCTCAGCAAATCCCAGTCAACTTCGCACTTCATCACTCTATCTCTGCCCTTTTTCTTTCTAAAGAAATGTCATTTCTTTTTATGAATGGGGTGTGTATGAACCTCAGTCTTGGGGGGCATGGCTTTAAAAAATTCACAACAATGACAACCCAGTGAGTTATGAGAACTATGGGTGCAACTAACGTATCCATGTGTTGATGTGACTCCACACCTGCCCAAGAGGGCTTAGTGAAGAGTAAGAGGACCAAAGAGGGGAAGTGCTTTCTAAACAGCAAAGGAATTTTCCAAAAGTATTTCACATGATGCACCCCTACATTTTCCCTTCTATTTGTGGCATAAAGGGAAAGATATATTTGGTCCTTGTCACAGTTTCCAGGCACCAAGCTCCTAAAATACTAGGAATGTCCTGAGTGATAGGATTGACAGGAGTGTCTTTTTGTCACTCCTAACAAGCATCTTTAGACCAGACTGGGGTTTATGCTAGTTCGGTGACCATGGTGGACTCCTGCACAGCGTCCACTTGGGGACTTGTCATGAGGGTGTTAGAACTTCAGCCACACTACCTGACCTCCTGGAGGCAAAAAGAGCTGGAGATTGAGTTTGGTCACCAATGATTAATGATTTAATCAAGCATGCCTATGTAACAAAGGATGCCATATGTTAAAGAGATGTTTCCATGCCTCTAAATAACCATTCTGAGAGAGCTTCCAGGGCCGGGAGGGTGGCAGCCTGGAAGCTCTGGCAACCTGAGCTGTTTGGTTGTTACTGAGTTGCATATTTCTAATAAACAGTAAGTAAAGTACTTCCCAGTTACTGAGCCTAAGAAGCACCATTAGAATCCTAAACTGTCATCCAACTGAGTGAAATGTAGGTGTCCTAGGACCACGTTTGTAGCTGGCATATGAAAATTAAAAAATGGTTTTGGAAAGGATAAAATAATCTGTAATGTAACAATATCCTCCAAATGAGTTATATGCATTGTAAAGTTTGAGAGGCATTGCTCTATACTACTGAGCCATTTCTTTGAATGATTATGAAATTTCTTCTCCTCCCTCTTCTCTTTCTTGTGCTGATTGAACCTGAGGCTTCATGGATGCTAGGCAAGTACTCTACTACTGAGCTGTACTCCCACCACAGAATTTATTTATTTATCTTATCAAAATTGTAATTGAGAATTACTTGCAACAAATACCTGCCCAGAAGAAAATTGCCTGCATTTTAAAGAATTTAGAAAATGTAATAATACGTCCAGAGAATCACCCCCACCCCAGTATCAAATATGTTGTCTTTCTTAACTCTAGTTCTGCAGTTCTCTGGATACCAACCCTGACCCTAACTCTAATCCTAACCCAGCAATTTAATTCAATTCTGATTCTATGTACTTGGAGTTAGTAGCAAATCCCACAAGTTTAAGCAGAGCAGTAATATTGCCAGATATGGACTTGAGTATACCATGAGAGTGGCACTGAAAGTAAAAAACAGGGAAAGACATTGAAAGCCATTGATACAGATGGCTCAGTCAGGAGATAAAGATGCAACAACTTGACCTGTGGCCCTGGCTCGGGATGGAGAGGAGGGGACAGAAAGCACTTCAGGGATGGAACCCACAAGTCTTAACCCCACTGCATGTACTGAGAGAGAATGGAAGGAATCTGAGAAGCCTCTTCCATGTCTCTGAGTGCCTCTCTATACAAATGGGAATAATTTGGAAAATTAATTATAATCATTGGAATAGAAAAATAACAGATTAAGAGCCAAACGACCATTTACCCAATTGTAGGATAAATTCTTATCATCTGAGAAGGATAAATTACCATTTTCTCATAAAACCCCAGGTTCAAGTATTTAAAGGGTTTTTTTCTAACTCCTATATTTTTCTATTGCTGCCTAATCAATTACTCCAAAACATAGTGGCTTAAAACAGCAAATAGTCACCAACTTACACTTCTGTGGGTGGCGCATTCCAGAGTGGCTTAGCTGGGCGATTCCAGCCCGTGGGGTTGCATCTAGTTGTCATCCCATGCTGCAGTCATCAGAAGGCTGAGTGAAGCTGCAAGTTCACTTCCGGGATGACTCACTTACACATCTGTTGGCCGGAGGCCTCAGTTCCTCCCTCCCAGGGTAGCCTCATCATACAGAGGCTGACCTCCCCCACAGCAGGTATCCCTATCCTTGATAGTGACACGCCATCATGTCCTGAGTATCCTAGTGGTTTACACAGGTCAGCCTTCCTCTGTGGGAAATGGGACTATACAGGGAATGAGATGAGGCTATAGGGATCATAGTGATGGCTCGCAGCTACTCTCTGACTGAAGAAGTCACCCTCATTCATAAACCCCATTTCACAGATGAAACGGCAGAGGTTAAGTGTGCAGACAACATGCTGTGGTAGAAAGAACATGTTCAGGAATCAGATGGCTGAATCTCAGCTCTGTTTCTGTCAGCATGACCCTGGGAAAGTCACCTCGCTCCTCAGGCCTCACACTCTTCAAGTATAAGATCAGGTTAACAGGCTGAAGGCCATGAAGGACTAAAGAAGAATACTGGGAGCCGACAGTGTGGGGCACTGAATGTCCAAGGAAAAGGTTGACAAGTTGTCCTCTGGGAAGTAAACGATCCTTTAAAGAGTTTCAACCGAAGGAAACAGGAAAACACGTGCTATTTTGACTACTATTCTGGAAGCAGTATAGAGAGTTAAACAGAGGGACAAAGACAAGAAGTAGACAGACTAAAGTCACACAACATTCAGGAGTGAGGCACGAGATCCCGTTCTCAGCTATTCGTGATGAGGGCAAAAGCAAAACTCAATCCTAGAAACAGAAGGGCTCGTAATTTCACTGTCTCATTTCTATTTGTGCAGCATTTCCAGAAAAGATTGCCAGTACCTACCCTCTTTTTGCTTTTTTTTTGAAATGACAACTTGAATCCTGAAGAACTTCCTGGTTTTACGGAACCATTAATCTTTGCCTGGGACCCACCAAAAGATACAAGACCAAGAGAAACACAGGAACTATGCAAAAGAAAATCTCCATTAGATGATCTGCATTTGAATTCAAGTTCTTTTTCATAGATTGGTTCAAGTTTTTATTCTAGCCTTTAAGATATTAAAAATATAATTCTGAGTGGAAAAATTAAACTCTGTCAGAAAGAGAAGAAAAATAAAAAAGTAGTCTAGTATCTGTTGGAAATATATGCCTACTCTTAGCTGGGCATAGTGGAGCATGTCTGTACTTCCAGCACTCTGGAGGCTGAGGCAGGAAGATCACAATGAGTTCGAGGCCAGCCTGAACTACATAGCAAGACCCTGTCTCAAAAAAAAAAAAAAAAAAAAAAAAAAAAAAAAAAAAAAAAAAAAAAAAAAAAAGAAAGAAAGAAAGAAAAAGAAAATACATGCCTATTCTTTCTCTTCCCCTGAATAAGAAAAAGTTGCACTATTTCCTTTTTATATTGTGCAAAAAATGAACTGATAGGGTGCATGTTTTAAAGATATAAAGGAGACAAATATGAGTTCATAACTAAAGCTTCCACTACAAGTACAGCTAATATTATGGGTTTGATTTTTTTTTCTTATTTGTAGTGTACATAGGGCGGGGGATATAAGATACTTTACTAACTTTCCTTTGAAAAACAGGAATGTCTTCTACTAAATGCAGCTCTGAAAGATTAGAGAAGAGACACAGAAAAAGAATTTTAAGAGCCACAATCCTCTGTTTTCCTACTTAAATAAACTCTGTCTATTCCACTAATTATTGTATTACACCATAAGCTACAGAGCTAAGAAACTCCCACTCTTTCCACAAACTCACTCATGCATAGACTACTTGTGATTGATGGACCAGTGAGGTTGAAATGCGCAAATGGAGATGCAACATCCCCAGATTAAACATCTCTGGATAAGAGATTGGCATTGATCCAGTATCGTGAACTTGGCCACACTTTACAGGGAGGAGCTTTCAAGGAAAGATGCTTAGTCTCAGCCAGGGACTGAAGTGACCCCCCTCCCCTTCCGAAGCCTCCATATGTGCCCCGCCAAACTTCCTCTTTCATCCGCTATACTCATTCACTCAACAAATATTGAATGAGAGCCTAGAGAACCCACTTTGAGCTAGGCCTTGAGGAAACACATTAAGAATACAAAGTTAGTTAAGAAAAAGCCCAAGGTCAGAGAAACTTACAGTAAAGGGTAGTTTTTCTCAACCCAGGTGCACAGTAAAATTACCTACAGCTTTTAAAAAGTGCCATTGGTCCCCACTCCTCACTAATTAAATTATAATTTTGGAAGGAAGCTTGATATAGAGCCAAAGTCAAGATTCACTAGGGGAGAGACAGACAAACAAATGATTGCCATACAGTGTTGCTGAGGAAGCACAATGTATATTGGCGCCTCAAGGTCAGACTCCATTCAGACTTTGTTTTCTTCGTTTTTTCTTTGTTTCTTTTCTTTTCTTTTTTTTTTTTTAACCAAGAGCATGTATTGGTACATTGTATACATAATGGTCACATTCATCACGGTTATTTTGTACCTGTACATGATGTACCTTGGTTCCTACCCCCGTCTTCCCCGCCCCTCCCTTCTGCTCCCCCTTCCCTCTTTACAGCAGGGTTATTTATATTTTCCCATTTTTTCCCTTTCCTCTTCTTTTCCTTTTTCCCTTCTTTCTTCCCCCTTCTCCCTTTCTAGCTCTCCTCTCTTCTGAATATAACCTTCCTTTTATATAATATTCATTACACCTCTTTGTCCTTATTTACTCTTATGGTTACTTATATCAGAGAAACAATTCGATGTGTACTCATGAGTATCTGATTTATTTCGTGTAAGAGTATGTTCTCAAGGTACATCCATTTACCTACAAATGTCTCTAGCTTATCCTTTTTTATGGCAGAGTAGTACTCCATTGTGTAGAAAAACCACATCTTCTTTAGCCATTCATTAGTTGTTTGGGCATTTAGGTTGTTTCCAAGACTTAGCTATTATAAAATCCATCCAGACTTTGAGGGAGCCAAAGCTTGGCTGGAAGTGACCTGAGGTCTTATGTTTTTGCTTGAGGAGGAAAGAAGGTAACACAGGAAGGCAGGATGTGGAAGCAGAGTTGAGGGAGTAGCATGTGTTAAAGGAGAGGCAGTATGACATTCCCCAGAAGCACAAGTGGTGCAGTGTAACTGGAACAAAGAGCTCTATGGGGAAGAGATAAGTGTCCAGAGATGAGGCTAAAGAAATAGACAACAGGTCAGACTCTTCCTGGCTCATCACCCCTTCCAAAGGCCGGGGCTGCAGCTCCCACAGCAGGACCTGGAGGCAGGTCACGATAGTCTACATGGAAACCCAGATGCTGAGCAAGGATGATGTGAACTACAAGATGCATTTCCAGATGACCAATGAGCAGCAAGTGGAGGTCATTGCCATCTACTTCTCCTACCTGCAAACACCTTCACCCTGCTCAGCTTCATTGTCAGCCTCTTGTACTTGGCTTTCATCAAGGATGACTGTTCCAGAGGACATCTGGAGAAGTATCTGCTCTGTGTTTTCTTCTCTCTATCATCAGTGTCTTAGCTTTCCTTGATGATCCATTTACTCGACCTCATCCAGCCACACAGCCAATAATTTTTGCATGATACCACACGGCAGACCCGACAGATAGACAGATTTCAGACTTTTGCATACAACAAGCAAAGAACTGCAAGTGTATATCTGATGGCAAAAGAAAAAGCAATTACATCGATTGAAGATAACAGGAAGATGTGTTCAGGGCAGGTGCACAGGAACAAAAAGGGTGGCCTCTTGGGGCTACAGGAAAATAGTAAAAAGTACAGCACATGAGTTTTAAAAGATACACACCCAGCCTCGGTGCCTCTCACTGGTCTCTGGGTAAGACTGACAGGAATGACCGACAGGGTGCTAAGTCATCACGGGGGCTTCTAGCACACAAGCCTACCTAAGAGTTCACTCTTTTAAATTACATAAATGAGACGCAGTCCATATTTATGAACCTGTGAGGGGGAAAAGGTTACCGAAGGTCAGGCCACAAGATCTAACATGCACGTGTTCTGGACTGGAGCTTCAGAGATTTGCTGTGCTTTTTTTTTTTTTTTTTCTTTGCTTCTCTGGGAATAGTGAAAGGAGTATCATTCCTAAGGTGTTGCCCAGATTCAAGTGGGAGCAGGGTAGTGGTCTCCCAGCTCTAACTGTGTTCTCTGTCCTAAGTGCGCTCTACTTCCTGTTCCTCAACTCCCTCCTCTTCCTGCATTTTGAGCAAGTTAAATCCCTAATGTATTGACTAGATCCAGATCTCCAAGACACCACAAAGGAAGCGGATGTCATAGAGTGCGCTGTGAACCACACATAATCACCTGAGAGAGGATTGTCCGCCATGCTGACATACTTGCATGTGGGCATTTCTGGGCTGGGCCTCGAAGGCCTTGTTGATCCACAGTCACAGACTCTGCAGGACAATCAGTATTACATGGGAGTTAACTGAGCTTTTCTTCACGCATCTCCTGAACAGTTTCACCAGGTGGGACCAAGTCATCCTGGACATCAGCCTGCTCTGTAACAGCAGTGGCATCTGGCTGAGCATGAGCATCTGCTGGTTTTTACAGATGAGGACCTGTCATTGCTCGAGCTTCAAGGATATTCAGACCATCACCAGGAAGATCAAACAGGCCTTACTACAGTTCACCTCTGGGAGCTGGACTGATGTTACATGGTTTAACCCCAAATCTTCTTTTCTGGCACTAGCCGGGATATATATTTTCATGATCATCTGGCAGCTGACTGAGCTGAACACCTTCTTGAAGCACATCTTTGTGTTCCAAGCCCATGGCCCATTAAGTTGGTATAGAATTCTCTTCATTGAGTGGATCGTGGCTTCCACAGTGAGACAGTACTACGCTTACCTCACCAACACACAGTACAAATGAGGGAACGCAGTGGTGGGTGTTTTGGATCACTGGTTTCCTGGAAGCTACTGTTTCCATGAAATTTGAACAAGATCTGTAAGACCCAGGCACTCTGTGTTGTACTTTGGCTTCTTTGCATGGCCTTCACCACATTCCTGTGCCTGGATAGCATGGTTTGGTTCCTGGAGAACTGTGGTAATCAAGTAAAGACCTACTCGGAGTGGGAAGATGACACGTACAGTCCAGACATCTGCTGGCATCATGGAAAAGTACAAAAGGTTTCGCAGGCAGCCCACCCAAGCATCCAGGCACAATGAAAGTCATTCTTCCAGAAGAAGAAATTGACATTCCAAATCAAAAGTCAACAATGGAGCTGGAAGGAATTGAAAGACGTGGTTAGTCAGTGATGTTCCAGAGAGCGCCTAGAACTGAGAGGGAAATAAAATTTTTTGGACCTCCCTGTTAGGAGAACAAATGGGAGAAGGAGCAAGAACTTTGTAGGGGTCATTATTTGAGAGGGTAAGTCTTGTTTCCCAGATATGTGGCCACATCAGGCAGACCACAGCCTGGGGTCTTCTGCCAATTCGAGGCCTCACCTCACTTCAGCACTTAGTGCGCAGTCCCCAGTAGCAGTAGGGTGTGTTGAGAGGAAAACAGCTATTTGCTCACAGTTGCTGAGAGAAGCTCTCTGCTGAGCTGTTTTGTGGATGGCATGTAAACATCTTCACTCAGACAGATCCTCGATCAGGTAGTTGGTGGACTCTTCACCATACTTTATTTTTATAAATCAGCCTTTCCATTTGATTGATTTATTTTTAAGTTCAGGCTGCTTTTCTGTCTTTTAGTTCATTGCTGTTGTTTTCAAATTAGGATGCTTAAAGCCTTCAGAATTCACTGCTGAGACTGAAAAGAGGGTTCCCCTTCTTTCTAGAGGAAAATGGAGGAACTTTTGCGTTCCTGCTTAGCACCTTTGGCCCACCACTTTGGACCACCAGCCACGTGGCAGGTGAACAGCAGCCTGAGAAAGAGTTGGCTGCCTGCCTAGGAAGCTGGGCTTTAATCAGAACCTTTTTCTTGCATTCCAAATGTTACTGGTTCATCCTTACCCACAGCACCAAAAGCCAGCTTGCCAGGGAGGAGAGAATGAGGAACTCCGCTACACCAGGTGTCTTTTACAGGTGCTTGCTCTCCCTCTGCCTTGTGTCATCCACGTTGTCTTTTAGTCCCATATGGGGGGGGGCAGTGCTGGTAAGTACCTTTCAGCTGAACATTCTCTTGCTAGTTCACCACCTTCGATGTTTGAAATAAAACAATTCACATTAAAACTCTTCAATGGTCAAAAAAGAAAAAGAAGTAAAAGAAATAGACAACAACTGATTTCATTCATCCTTCATCTTTGACTTTGTCAGCTATATCCAAAGAAGAGGTGCAGACTTTATATTGAAGGCTACAAGATTAATGAAAGATTTTGGCTGGAGAATCATTTAATGTCTCAACCAAATTTCTATCTTAGAACGACTTCCCCACTGTCAACAGATGACATGTGATGGATAGAGGGAGAGAGAGGCGTGAGTATGGGAAGGGGTGAGGAATAGAACAGGAAGGACATTAAGACATTGGTGATATAGAAAAGGAGAAAGGTGGTAAGAAGGATAGAGGAAGAATGGATTTGAAAGACAACAGCAGTAGATTAGAGATAAAAATAAAGAGAAGGCTGACTCTTGGCCAGGCTTACCTGACCCCTCATGGTGTCCCAGTGTGGTTCCTACAACCTTTGCACTTCATAAATAGTCATGCCTTTCATAGGCATCAGAGGGAGAACACACAGATTTTATTTCTGCATATAACAATGATACACTATGAATGTATATTTCTAAAAGCTTTTCAGTTCTTTCAAAGACGATTTTTAGAGCCCAGTCCTTTCAGAGATTCATTCTCATCAGCTTCTCTTTTGCACATCTTATTTCTGAATCCAAAGAGATTTGGGAGCCTATCTCCCCAAACCAAAGAGGCTGGGGACAAGTAACTTCCTATCCATATCCAGGATGGAGAACTGCAGAAGAATGTGTGTGTAGCCCCCTCTTTCTCTCTGATCTAATGAAGAGCTGTATATCATGGGAGCTCAGATAATGCAGACAAAGCAAATGGATACTTAAAATTATTTGTAACTATTCTAAACATAAAAGAATTGCCTAATACTTTATTACCAGCAATTTTACTCCCACATATATCCCCAAAAGAGATGAATATATATGTTCACCAAAAGGCCCACACTAAGGTATTTACAGAAGAATCATTAGTAAAGCCAAAATGGGAAATTATCCAAGTGTCCACCAGAAATGAAATGGGTAAATAAATTATGATATATTCACACAATGAAAATTAATGGTCTGCAATTACATAAAACAATATGGATGAATCACACAGGCCTAGCATTAAACAAAAGAGCCATGCATGACAGAGTATTTTGGTTCCATAAACAATGTTTTAAAATTCCATAAACAATGTTCCATAAATTTTGGTTCCATAAACAGTGTTTTAAAATCTATAGTTGGGTTTTTCTCACCCTTATTTTGATCAGTAAAATGGAAAAGTTCTACTTATAGGAAAAAATAGAAGGAAAGGACAGTGAATTCAATCTCTGACATTCTGAGTTTGAAGTGTATCTGAAATGCTGAAGTAACAGTGTCCAATAGATATGAATTAAATAAGCTAGTTGCTCAGAAGAATAATGCATGTAATAGCTTCATAAAAACAAAAATAACTCTTACTCTCATTCTGAAAATGCACATGCCCAGAACCAGCACACAAAGTTAATCATCCCCTTAGCATTGGTGCTTCCTTCTGAGTAAACCTTGTTTCTTTCTGTTCCACACGGGTGTTTTGCTGCAGCATTTTGCTGATGACCTAGTTGGCAAACAGATGGATATTCTAAACTGTTACACACATATCCCTATAGCACACCACAGAACACCCTCAATTCATCTTCCATGCCCATCTCCTCTGCATTCTGGGCACACAGTGAAATCACCATCCTCCCCCCCCCCCCGCAGCAGGTGTGGCTGTGAGATTGGGGTCTAGACTGTTCATTATGAACAGAGGTGATGAGTGCCACTTTCAGATTTGATGCATCGCACCTCTCCCATGGGCTCCTCTATGCTCTTCTCTGCTCCTGCCAGCCAAAGCAGACAAGTATAATCACCATGGAAAGGGCAGATACAACCCAGGCTTTTGCATAGGACAAGGAATGAATTGCAATTATATGCCAGGTATCAAGTAGCAAGCAGCTACATTTCTCAACCATCGAGGGAAGCTGTGCTTAGGGCAAGTCCGTGCAGACAGAAGATAGGGCAAAGATGTGAAAAAAGGATGCCGAGGTGACAAGAAAGCAAAAGTACTGCACACAGATCACAGCAAAACATATCAGCAATAGCTCCGGATCACCAGGCTTTTGGAATTTTAAGGATATGCACCTCAGCGCAGGTGTCTCCCCCTGAATCTCTAGGTGTCATTGACAGGAATGATTGACAGGGTGTTGTATTATCTCAGGGGCTCTCAACACACATACCTGTCCTGGAATTCACTCCAATCTTAATTCATGTATGACATGTAGTACATATTTATGAACACTTAATGAGGTGGGAGTAGGGTGAAGGTGACTGAAGGTCAGTCTGGGAGATCTAAACGCTCTCACCTAGAGCATCAGACATCTCCTGGGTTTTTGGTATTTTATTTTTTACCTCTCTTAGGACAATGAAAGGAGGAATGACTGTACAGTGCTGCTGAGAATTAAATAGATGGAAGGGAGTGACTTCTTCTGCTCTATTGTTGCTAACTATACTAGTCAGCAATCTTGGAAATCAATGATGAAGGTGTTGGATTCACGACATGGAAATAGATGAGGCTCCGGAATGTCTTCCAGCACAGCAGGATTCACTGACCAGGAATATTCATTTTAAACCTACGAAAGGAAGAAATAAACCCCAGATGCCACCTTCTTAAAGTAGAGAAGAGAATCTCTACGTAGACCATTAACTCAGATTCTCATGACACTTGATGTATACTTACATCATTTTTATGCCTTCGATTCTTATCAAGTATTTCCTGTGTGTGAGACTCGGGTTCTGACTGACAGGGGTACACTGTCTGTAGTGTAATTATTCACTTTTCAAGTCTCAGGGCCCTACAACAGTAACAGACTTACCTGTTTAACAAATATTTATTAAATTACCAATTAATAAGTACAGATTGACTCTTGAATTTCCAGCTGAGAGCCAAGATGTTCTTAAGAACTTTTAGATTTCCAGCCTTCTGAACTAGGAAGGGGAGATGAAAATTCTTATTGTTTGAAGTCACCTAGTATATGGCAATTTGTCACCTCAGTCCTCAGAAACAAACACCCTGAGAGGTTAAAAAGTGATTATTGGTCTGATGAACAAAAGAAGACAAATCCTGGATTATGGCGGCACTGAGTGGACTGGGAGGAAAGGCCAGACTAACAGACTGAGTCAAGGCAGGATAGACGGAAAACAGTCATCTGTTGGTTGAGGAGGTGATGCAAAGAGAAATATCGGAGATGGTTTTATAGTTTCTATCTGGGTCATTAACTGGAACTGAGAATATAAGAGAAAGAACTGACATGGAAGAGGGAAGTTGCACTTTGAAAGTGAAACTAATATACTTTATTGTGTATTAGAAGAGTTGAAGGGAGGCGAGGGGAACGGGGAGAAAAGAAGAATCCAGATATATTATGTACAGGTACAAATTCCCTGTGACGAATGTGATCATTATGTATATCAAAAGTGTACCAATAAAATTAAATTTTAAAAAACCAGGCAAAAAGGAAAATTACCAAGTAAGTAAATGCAAAGAAATGCTTAAGACTCACTGACAGATGTAAACCCAAATCTGTCTGCGTATACATTATGTAGACAAAATGCAAAATCTTGGAGCACATCATTTCTAGAACTAAGTTATACACTTAATATCTTCCATACTTTTACTATGTCTCCTTTCTACACTAGATCCTTTCTTAATATTCTTGCCAACTTTGATTTTTTATTAAAGAAGCAGTTTTTTGACTTAAAAAAACAAAGACACAAAACAAAATAAAATTTCCAGTAAAAAGCATATGCAGGGTATTAGGCTATCTTTGCATATATTGGATTAGAGGGGAAGAGGGAGGGAGGTGGGAGATGGAAGAAGGGGAAAAGAAAGTCCTTTAAAGTTCTGAAAATTCTGACATGATCTGGTAGTTTGAAGAACAAAACCTAGCTCATAGCAGATGCTCATTGAATGACAGTCTAGAAGTTAATCATAAAACCCAATATTGCTAAAGAGCAAGGAAATCTGGATAACTCCAAATTTCATTTCTCCACACCAAAGAAACCAACTCTGGGTGCCACATAAGATGTATCTATGTTGTTAAAAAACAATAATCACAATGTATTTCATATGTATGTGACAGTTAAATGAGATTTGAAAGGACACTGTGAAGGAGACAGTGGAGAGAAGCTCATCCTTACGGGAAAAGAAAGGCTGGAAATAACTGGATGAATGGTGTGAGGAAGGGGAGAGCTGATGATCCATTAGGGAAACTGGGAGTTTGGTTTTCAGACTCAGAAAAATTAGGTGGAATAAACTACTCTGCTCAGCCCCGTTGGTGTCTGCTTTCCTCAGATACTTGTATGACTGGCGATGATTCATGGAAAGATCAGGAAAACAAAAAGAAAAACTGCTATGATAATATGTGTAGTCACTATAAGTAAAGGCCTTTTCATTTCAAAATTATTTTAACTCCACCCCACAAATCATGATCAAAACCTAAATGACTCAAATGATATTTTGAGTATGGTTTTCATGAGCATCCTAAGGATTGCTACGAAAGATTACTCCTTTTATAATTTTTTTTCGGTGCCTAAGTCCTAGAGTGTATATTAAGACTGCAAATTATGAATTTTATTTACTAGGACACATGATAGATTTATGCAAACCTCTAACTCTCTAAATTGGAAATGTTTGTGTGATTGGTTTCTTTTCTTTTTTGGCATAAGCCACACATGGCTACATAAGTTTTCCTCTTGCAGCTACTTAGAAAGATAAAAAAGCACTTGTGCCCAACTGGAAAGACAGACCTTGTTTGTTTACGAAGTATGAGATGCACTCAAAGAGAATATTTTTCTAAATCTTTAGCACTAGTCTGACACTTATGGTGCTCATATTAGAAGATAAGCTCATGGATAATAGTATTTCTATCTAATTCTAATTTCTTGTAAGTATCAAAACTAACTAAATGATGAAATCTCTTCTTACAAACATATTTCTCCATAGTAAAAGAAACTGTTACTTACTAAGTAAGTATGAGAAGAAAACTAAGCCATTTTTAACATTTTAGCTCCTATCCTCCTTTTATACACACACACACACACACACACACACACACTACTACAAATATACATGCACTACCACAAACACACACTACCACACAGAGCACTGGTGTGGCCAACTCTAACTTTACCTGGGACAGAGAGGGACATGAGTTTTTTATTGATAAAATAAGGAAAACCTTCAGGAAATCAGGATGACTTGGTAACACACACATGCAGCACATAAGAATTGTCCTCTAATTTCAACTATATAACTACATAAAACCTAATTTATAGTCCAACCTCTCCACTCCTTTATGGTATCATTTTATATTTCTATATATTAGCAATGCACAGATAGAAATTGAAATGTAAAAAATAATAACTATTAAAGTCGCACCAGAAAACATGAAAAACTTAAATAAGACTCCTACAAGCTATGTGTACAATATGTATATCGAAAATGACAAAATGCAAGTAAAAAATTAAAGAAGAGCTAAGTGAATGGAGAGATTTACTGCGTTGGAAAATTATATGGTTAGGATGAAATCTACTGAAACTGATCTATAGAGTCAACAGAATCAATTTGACAAGGTGATCCTAAAGTGAGACAAAGGAACTAGGAAGCCAAAACAACTTTGAAGAACAACATTGGAGGAGTCACATGATCTGGTTTGAAGAATTACTGTAAGATTATACTAAGCAAAATCCTGGAGTAACTGTAAAAGAACAGGCACTAAGGTCAGTGAAACCTGAGTCTGAAAATAGATTTTCAACAAATTATGAAAAGTATCCTGTTGACAAATAGTATTGGAAATGTTGGATGCCCACATGCAAAAAGTGAACCAACATACTATATTATGCACAACATAAAAAAAAAATTAACTCAAATGAATCACAGAACTAAAAGTAAAACTTGAAATTATAAAACCTCTAGAAGAAAAATAGGACAAAAATCTTTGTGGACCTTGGTTAGGCAAAGATGTGTTACATACAATAACAAATCAACCCACAAAAGAAAAAATAGGACTCCATAAAAGTTAAAAACGTCTGTTCATTGGAACATTGGAAAAATGAAAAGACAAGCCATATACAGAGAAAAATATTTACAAAATACATATCTGATAAGAGACCTCTATCCAGAATATACAAAGATCTTTCAAAATTCAGTAATAAGAAATATGTGATCCAATTTTTAAAAACAAGCCTAAGTGTGAAGGCTTCACCAAAGCTGAAATACAAATAAATGGAAAAAAACATGGCAAGACATATAACCTCATTACTCTTTGGCAAAATGAAAGCTAAAATCACAATGAGATACAACTACACAGCTATTAAGAGTACTACCCCCAAAAAGAAAAGAAAAACAAACACCTTGATTATACCAAGTGCTGGAATGGTTGGTATGAATGTGAAACAATCAAACCCTGCAGTCGTTACTTGTGAGAATGCAAAATTAAGTACAGCCACCATTCTGGATAACAACGTGGTAGTTTCTTATACAATTATACATAATTGTCATACTATTCATTAATTCAACCCCTCAGTATTTCTCAAATGAAAATTGTTAACACAAAAATCTGAATATAAATGTTTATAGAATATTTGTGTAAAATCATTCAAAACTGTAAACAACCCAAACATCTTTAAACTGGCAAGTAGATAAACACATCCATACAATGGAATTCTACTCAGAAAAAAAAATATGATACATACAACAACATGTTGCAGTACATGGATGTATTTCAAATGCATTACGCTAAGTAAAAGAAATGACTCAAAACTCTTGTTTTGTCATCTATAAAATGAAGATAAAACTAACATCTACCTTATAAGCGATGGATAGTAAATTATATGAAGTATTCAATACACTTTATGGCACATTTCTCAGTGGAAACATAAACATAATTTTCCATCTCAAGAAAAGTTCTTTTTAAACAAAATCTTACGCAAGACTCTAGGATATGAAAGTACTAGAATACAACATTCTCTCTCTTCTAAGTCCTTCCAACTGTTCCTTATAAATAACCTTACAAAAAATGTATTTGTGCTTAAAACTTTCCCAACATTTTACATTATTTCCTTTGGATAAATTCCTCAGCTAAAGCATGTGAGCATTTTTAACATTCTTGATAATTCTTCTCAAAATTAGGTTCTTGATACCTTCTCAAAAGTTTGTACTTGCCGATTGCTGGTGCACACATCTGCAATCCCAGCTACTCAGGAGAATTGCAAGTTCAAGGCTAACTTGGGTAACTGAAGCATGTCCTGTCTCAAACTTTTTTTTAAAAGGCAGGCGTGGGAGTGGTGGCAGTGGGTGGGAGTAGCTCAGTGAGAGTGCTTGCCTAGTATGTAAGCTTCCCTAGGTTCAATCGGCAGTACCTCCAAAAATAAACAAATAAAAATTTAAAATGCATGTGTTGGATACAATTTTTTAAAGAAGAATTCGCCTGCTTGTACTCCAACCATCAGCCTGTGAAAGTTTCAGCTTTACTGCATCCTTCACCATATTATTTATTAATTTATATGCTTATCGTAGAAAATTCAATTACAGGGATGTTTACTCTAGCAGGTTCATGGTTAGCTAAGGAGAACTGGACAGACAGAAAAGTGTCATATTAAAAATAACAGCTAGAAAAATATACATAGTCAAATTCGAAAGAAAGACAACCTAAGAACTAGAAATAAAAAAGGAAATTCAAAGCCTGACTAGTATGGTTCAGCAGCTTCCTGTGAATATTAAAACCAGAAATGGGCCAGAGGATCAAAACATGGGAATTTAACAGTCATATGAGGGCAGAGGCATGGACAGATGGAAAGACACTTGCATCAACTTTGGACTGCTGAGAGGTTGTCCTTTTCATTAAAAAGAATTAGAATACTCCTAAGCAGTAATTATCAGAATCATACCAAGGAAATTTACTACATCCCAGAGTCAAAAAAAACCAACAACAACAACAACAACAACAAAAAATCTGTAAGGTGAGGGAGAAGACATTCTATAGGAAGGCTAGAGTCCAAGTCCATGTCACACTTGGGTATGGCATTACAGTGATTAACTCATTCCTACTGACACAAATTTTCCCAGATTTGGCGCTGAAAATTCTACATCTTGCGTAACTTCTTCGTTCCAGGCAAACCTGGAAGGATAGTCACATCATACAGCATCTTAATTTATACAATCCACATTTTATAAAACTTCCCAGATAGTTCATAAAAACTGGTCTAAACCTTGTGAATCCCTGTCAATTTCAAATGGATTCAGTCAAACTCCACAGACTTTCATGGAAGAGGGTTCCAAAGACTGCTCAAAACAGGGTTATCAGATAAAACACAGGGGCAGCCTGTTCAATTTGAATTTCAGTTAAATGACAATCAAGTTGCAGTGTGAAGACATACTAATAAATTATGTTATTTTTCTGAAATTCGAATTTAACTCATTGAGTCCGATCCCCAGCACACACACAAAAAAATTAACTCAGTATCCTGTATTTGTTAAATTTGGTAAACCTGCAGTCCCATAGGAAAAAAAAAAAAAAAACAGTAAACAGTAAAAACAAGGCATCTTGAAGATAAGATCATGCACAGAAATGTTTTAATATATAAGGAAATGAGCCACCACGATGAGCAGTCTGTAGATATACAAATGCACTCCAAGAATCAGAAACTCTAAAGCAAACTCAGATACTACTGAATAAATCCTCTAAATTGTTAGCAATAGGAGAAAATATAATAAAGAACAGAATGCTCATTGAATAAGAGTGTGCCACCATGTTCTTATTTACAAAATAGAGATAATAGTAGTGATGGATATGCTGCAAGGTTGAGGTGTAAAAATAAACATAACACACATAAAGCATTCAAAATAGTACCTGAGCTATAGCAAATTCTCGGTCCACCTATCAGTCAGGAATGACCATTCAGTCATGACTAAATCATCTAGAATATCCTCAGCAGCATCTCCTAGAAAGTCCCAGAAGACACTCTGAGGCGTAGGGGAGAACACTCCACGGTAAAATGTGCTTGGAAATTCCTTCATTCAGTTAATAATCTTGGATCACTCAAAAGATGATGAAGCTGAGTCCCACAGAGGTTCTGTCACTTGCCCAGTGTCCTTCCTCTGATAAATGGCAGAGGCGATCTACAACCAAGGTGGTCCAGCTTCCAAAGTCCCTGTTCTCCATAACTACATAACATTATAAAATGAAAAAAGAGCTTATGATAATATTTTTCTGTTAAGAAAACATCTTTCTGAACATCTAGAAGCACAAGAGTGAACACACTCTGCTGTCCCTTCATACCAATTGCTGTATGTCTGTCTACTTCAACTACCTGTAGACCCCATGAGCCCCAGGGCACAGGTAAAGTGTCTTCTAAACACCAATCCACACCTGAACTCACATTGTAGTTTTTCTTCCACAATGTGCAGTTCATCTGCAGAAGGGACACTCCTGATGCTTCTATGTGGTTTCTCGGCCACGGGTACATCTAGCGCCCCCTTCGTAAACAGCAACTGAAAACCAAAGAACAAGACAGGAATCCACTAATATTGCTTTTATTTTTCTCCTTGGGTTTCAAAAAACAAGAAATATTTTTTTCAAAAATCAGGTTCATGATTGTTGTGCTGTTACTACCAGGATCATTGTCTTTTTCTTATACCACATTCATATCCTCTGCTTGAGGGAAAAGAAGGTGGAATTTCACACATTTAATTTGATACAAAACAGGGATTTGCATTTCACAACCATCCATAGGACTTGAGCAATGCTATTGACTGACTTCCTTTAAGGCTAATCCTACCCCAGTTGTGAGTTAAGTCAGAATTTACGCACTGGGTGTATCACTTTTGTTTTTCTAAAGCTGTACTTTAAGTAGGACTGTGTTAAAAGCTTTTTAGCTGTATTCCAAAGTCACACGCTAACCACAGTTGTCACTGTGGCTCAGTGATATTAAGTCAAAGTTTAAGAAGCCAACCATGACGGTCGAAGGGTCTGACAGCAGACTCCTTTTGTAGGTGAATCTTTAATATCTCTATCTGTAATAAACGGCTTCCTTCATTAACATTTCATTCTTTTGATTCAACAAAACTTTCATTGAAGACTACTATTCATATCCTATTTCAATCCTCAACACAAATTACTTAAGCACTTTCTATGTGCCAGCCGCTAAACTCATAAGAGGAACGAGATTTAGTGAAGAAATTGAAGTATGTGCCAGATGGCTATGCCCGCTGCTTTAAAGATCTAACTAGCTTTCCTTCCTCTATTCATCCCTATTTCCTCCCTTCCCTTTTCTACTTTCTTTTCTCCCTTTCCATTCAGAAGTGTTTTTGTGTATTTTTGTATTCTGGCAGAATATTCGTTGTATTTTTTGCACAGGCACTTCAAATTTACATAAGTACCATTTCTTATGTGCCTCATTCTCTTTTAATTAGCCCAGCAATTAAAAGTATTTTAAGATGTGTTTATGTTGTTTTGTCTGCATTGGTTGAGGAACTGCTTGATTCCTTATGACTAGAGTTTTCCTTTACCCACCATGTGCTCTCCAAAAGCCAGATCTGTCTTGCTTTTGTCTCAGTCACCAAAGCACAGTTTAGAGGTTGGCACTTCTGTTTCTAGCAAGATCTGTGGAACTGGCTCTCCTCTGCCCCCTGTGTGGTCCTCAGTCTCCTCATCTGTAGAATGGAAGGGGAAGAGCTACATGATTTTTAATGATTCCTTCTACTCTTGCCTTTACTGGCTCTACAGCATTCATCATATTTCTTTAATTTAGTGAAAACTGTCTTGCTGCTCTCAATCCACAAAGAACTAATAAAACCCAACACAAATGAAGATTTCTTCCGTTTTCCCCATATTCCAGTAAAAACTCTTCTGTGAGGTATTGTGGTCGTTCCAAAAACTGAAACCAGAAGTTCAGTCTCAGTAAGGGAGAAGAAAGACTGCTAATGTCCTGTTACCAAAATAGAAGCCGAGAGAGCCTCTCACAGGAGAGGAGGAATCCGGGCAGAGGAGAGGTCAGCACGGCTTCGCTGGACCCTGCAGGCAGAGTGCGACATTCGTGTGCCCCCAGACAACCCATTTGTCTGTACAAGGGTCTTCCCTCGGGAATCACCCCAGAAGTTATGTGTGTGAATGTGTCACAAACTATGAAATGTTACACCTCTGAGTCCCGACTGGGGCTCAGCCTGATGCGGACATCCAGGGTTCATGGAGAACTTCTATTCCCCTTGCTTTGGGGGCTGGTTTCATTTGGCAAAACTGGCTTCACCTACGATCTCTCACGATGTTCTTCGATGAGCTTTGATTCAGCTGCAATCAGCTGAACCAACACCCATTTTCAGGACAGGGCCTTAACTCACTGTGCTTTATTACAGTAGCCACAGCAATTGATACAAGGATGAAAATGTGACCACCTATCAGCCCCAGGACTCTTTCTTCAAACTGCAGAAAATGGAAGATTCATTTTCCAAGCTTCTAATTTTTTTGGATGCAAGCCCAGAGGTATACGCAGCCCTTTTGTTACTGTGAGGGAGCGACTGAAAATGAAATCAGCTCAGAGGAGAGCAGGAGGGGTAGAAAAGACTAGGTTCCATTATCGGGGAGCTCCAGTATCTGGGAATGTCTCGAGCTGTATTTGGTCCTGGTCCTGTTAATCATATGAGTAAACAGATCTCCCTTTTTACCTGAACTCATTTAATGAAATACTCTTTCCTTACTTGCAACTGACAAGTCCTCACTAATAAAAATCTTATGTTTGGTATCTCTTTTTCAGACAGCTCCAAATTCTATCATAAAAGCCTTACACAGAAAGCAAACAC
Organism: Hystrix cristata; assembly: GCA_004026905.1. NCBI lineage: Eukaryota > Metazoa > Chordata > Mammalia > Rodentia > Hystricidae > Hystrix > Hystrix cristata. The sequence goes on along the minus strand of PVJO010003143.1, from coordinate 77,587 downwards.
TTGTGAAAGAAGCTATGGCTGAACACGAAAGCTCATGTATTTTAGAGCATATATATGAATTAACAGGGTTTCAAAGAACAAAATTTGGATTTGCTTATGTCAAAAAATTCAATAAATTTATGTTTATCCCACTATTGAAAGCCTAAATTATTTTGTGTATCCTTTGAACCATGAAATACGACATTATTTATATAAACATTTCCATCAAAAATATTTAAAATTAGAAAAGTTATGATGAAGAGAGATGCTGTAGTGATCTGGAGAATTAACTTATTCACCCTAAATTTACCTGTGATGTAATTTTTCATGTGTTTATTTTTAAATAACAATAAAGAATAAAATGTGATCAATCATTGCTTTCTGGCTGCAGGCATGAAAAATGTATAAATTTAACCAACTTCAGATTGATACTACTCTCAAAGTATTTTATTATGGCTTAAAGGTTCTCATTTTAAAGGTTTTCCTTGTGTTCTAAATCTCATTTTCAATCCTGTTAAGAACAATTGTAACAGACAAATAAGAGTGCCCAAGGGATAAGAAAGGTTGTCACATGCACCTGAGACCTATTTATTAATCAAATAATTAGGTCCTGCCCCAGCACCTGGTCTCACAGAGAAGATAGAGTGAAGAACTGTGCCCTAACTGACATGGTTTTGAAGTGAACGTGAGCAAGGACTTCCCTCTGGTGTCACATCATTCAAATGGAAACTATTTCAACTTGGAGCACACTACTATTAAATGCTACATAGATTGGGTCAATGGAGTCTTATCAATTTCTTCTGATCTGGTTTCTTTTGTCTCAGATCACCATAACGCATCAATTGCACCAGGGAAGAACTCAGTGTTGTGCTCACAGGCTTGTTTCAACACTAAGTCACATCGAATGCTTAGGATACACATCACCCATTCTCAAATGTCTCTATTGGGTGCAAAAGCATCCTACCTTGCAGAAGTCTCCTGTCTCAGCAGCTTCTGCTTGCATCACGAAACACAATGGAGATAATCCATCACTGGATTATGTCTGACAATTGTGCTCTCAGTTTTTATTGACATGATTGAATAGAGTTGGTTGTACAGTTCTACTACTCATTCTGTGTCATTAGGTTTTATTCTTGGTGCAGTCTATAAGCATCAGAATATCATTTAAAACAAAACACAATGTAATGCTTCCTTCAAACCCATGAAACCTGTAAAAACAAGCATTATCTATTTGTTGGAGTAATGAGATGTAATGAAAGAGCTCAAAGCTGTTTTAAATCTCAGCTACACCATCTCTAGAGTTGTTTTATCTCTTTAAACCTCACTTCCTTCATTACGAAACTCATTTTATGGTATAGAGTGACTACTATATATTCTGGCTCCTCAAGAATAAATCAGGGAATGTGCTGGTCATGGTGGGGCACACCTGTCATCACAGCACTTGGGAGGCTGAGGCAGGAGGATTGTCCCAAATTCAAGGCAAGCCTGGGCTACACAGTGAGTTCCAGGCCAGTCTGAATTATATAGCAAGACCCTGTTTCAAAAAAAAGAAAAAGAGAGCGAGAGAGAGAGAGAACAAAAAATAATACAAAATTTCCTATCCTTGAATAGCTTAGAGAAAATACACTAAATAAAGCACAAATTTTGACATTACTTCAAAAGCTTATTTCTCATAAAAAAATATTTAGGGTATTTGCACAGTAAAATAAAGACAGAAAAGTGGTTTCGTTTTTTGGGTTTTTTTTTTTTTTACACAAAGTGAAAAATAAAAACACTAAAAAGAAAAGCAAGTTAAAAAAAATCACCTCAGCAGTCACCATTGTAATGTTTCACACAAAAGTCATTGATAGATGTTAAACTAGTGAGGCATAGTCTGAAGCAGGATGTTTATATAGCACCAAGGTATTTTCCCATAGCACATTTATTAATTAAAAAGAGCAAACGAGTAATTTTACACTGAAGAAAGCCAAGAGAATCTACCTTAACTAACAGATCAAAGATAACATCACCAGTGACATAGAAAAGTAGACAGTATATGCCTTCTAATATGAGGCACAGACAAAGGCACATAAATGTCTTCTGCGGTATTCTTGTAAAAAACGTATAACCTGTGTCTAAGCAGAGAAACACAAATTGAAGGGCTTTCCAGAAAATGACTAATGTTCTTCAAAATGTCAGGGCTGTACCAAAGAAGGAAATATTGTAGAACTGTTTCAGACTAAAGACTAAAAAGACATGACAATTAAGTCCAGTGTGTGATTCAAGATTGGATCTCAGACTCTAAGAAATACATCTCTTTGTTCTAATAGCTACTAGGGTTGATCTGATTTGATGGCAAACAACATAACCAGTTTATCAAATGAATATCACCAACAGGACTGGTTGATATTTTGTGCCCCCTGCTGTGATGCAATATAAAATATACAATATCATCTATGATGTATTCTTGCCCAAAACACTGGATTTAAAGCTAATTAATACTTTAGATGTGGTTTCCAATTTATAGAAGATAAAATGGATATAGGAATGAGCTAAATGACACAAAGTGGAAATCTTCAGAGACATTCAGATTGCGAGACATTCTATAACAACTATCGTGAATTCACCAAATGTATAAAGCAATGGAACAAAAAGAGAGAGTACGGAGTATGGGGTGTGATTATTCCACATTAAATGGATTCATCCTGAGATCACAGTGCTAAGTGAAATAAATCAGTCACAGAAAGTTAATATTACATGGTTTCTCTTCTATGAGAAGCCCAAAATAGAAATAAATAGTGAAATTAAAAATAGATGAAAGGAATCAGAGATGTAGGCTTTGTGGAGATTGGTAGGGGATCTTGAAAGGGGGCATATAGGAGGATGAAGAGGGGAAGACGAAGTAAAAATGATTGAGATGTGATACCTATATATACCAATTTCTCAAAATGAATGTAATTATTATGTATCACAAACATATTACTAATAAAAATTATAGAAAAGATGAGGTCTAAGAGAAGTAACAGTCAAAGATACTATGTGATCCTAGATGGGATCTTGCTCCCGAAAAAAAATTTTAAGCAATTAGATATTTTAGAAAATATTTTGAAACAATTGGAAATTTTAAATCTAGCTTGCATATTAGATGATTCTATGAAATTAGGTGATTCTTGTGCCTCATAACACTTCTAGATTATATAGGAGATTTTCCTTATCTTTAGGACGTGTCTGCTGAAGTATTTATCAATGAAGTGTAATAATTTCTACAGTGGACTATCAAATAGCACGGAAAATTTTAGCGAGTAAGAGAGAGAGGGTAGACAGAGAGAATTAATAGGGCATTATATTAGCTATCATTTAACCTACATAAGGAATATGAGTGTTTACTGCACTATTGTTTTAACTTCTAATATAGAAGTTTCATAAAAAACAATGAGCAAAAATAAAATAATACTTTTACTTTCATGAAATATTCCTGGTAGTTTTCTTTTACAGGTTTAAAGATTTAAATATTAACAAATAAAAGAAAAGATAAAGGTATACCGTGGTTTACCATTTTGTTCCAAACTCTAAATATGAGAGAGTTAATAAAAGCTGCTAAGGGTTGGGTTGTGGCATAGACTCAAGAGAGCTGCCTAGCAGGGTAGGGAACAGAGATGCAGTTCTGGCTGTCCCAAAAGTCAACTCCCTCCAAACCCAGCAGTAACTATGAGATTTCTAATCTGAGATAATCTCTATATTGAGGTAAATAACTAAAGTGCTTGAGAAATTTCTTTTATAATTCCTTGCTGTTTAGTAGAGTTGTTCTATGTCTAGACATGAATAGGCCCAGACCATCTCTCATAGGCATCCATGTATATGGGAAATTCCTGTCCTTAATTTCCAATGCTACTGAGTACCTGTATACAGGTATTCTTGTATTTCATGAACACTTTAATGCAATGTATGGTTATTTTATCTCTAAGAAACAAAGATATAACACATCTACATGCTTCACTGTCTGTGTGTAAACTAAGTAACAGATTTATGGTGACCAATCATGACAAACATTTAAAGAAGTGACATGATTGGTTCCTGATCCTAATGTACTTCTGTGATTTACCTAGTGATTTGTGAACTGAAAATCTTGTACTTTGCGCAATTATTTTAAAATAATATATCTGGATAACTAAAATTTAAAACAGTACCTCAAATGGTGGACTCTGTAAAGACTCAGTAGATACTTTGTAATGAATAATCAGTCATCTCAGACACACAATACCACCTCCTGAGTCAGTGTTGATGGGAACTAGGAGAGAGCAGGCAGGGAATAAGCAGAGAGCTGCCAATTTAAAACCTTTCTTAGCTGGTGAAGCCTACTGTCAACTTGATAGAATGAGGAAATTTAGCCAACTTCCCCAAAAGTCCAAGCTCATAACTCTTCATCTTTGGATGCACAGTTGTCATCTTTAGCTAACCAGCTTCTCCATGCCCTTCCTTATACAGGGGAGAAGAATTTGGGAGGGTAGTAGTACTGGGTGGATCCCCAGGAAATTCAAGAAATTGCTTCTTATATTGAATCAGTAGCTGTTCCAATCCCTGTGTGCTGGGACATCTGCATGTGACTGAGGCCTGGATATTCAGCCAGAGGATGTACTCTGGACTCTCAGGGAGTCATGCAAATACACAGGGTTATTGGGAATTATTCACCAAGACAGTAAGAGCATTACTGAACCAGAGGCAGAAACCAGGGGAGTCCTAGTCCAGTGGTGCCAGTAGTGGAGATGGCCCGAGGAGCTTGTTCCCTCAGCTGTTCCCCAGTGCCAGTCCTCCAGGAGGGTGCCTCTCCTCCTCTGAGCTTGACTCGCCAGCCTTTCAGTGATCCTGTGTGCCACCCCATGTCTATCATTTCAGTAACTTTACGCTCAGATGAAGTAGCCAAAGACAATTCCTTCATGCAACCAAAAAGCCCAACTAAGGCAAATATAATGAAAAGAGTTCAGCAAACCCTAACACACCCTCCCCACCCCACCCTATGCCGAAAACCTGTCCTTCCTTTCTACGACCCATATTTATGACAACTCTACCATGTGCCAGAATCTCCATTAGGAGATTAGCTGGAGATGTGCAAGGAGGAACTGTAGATATAAGACACGGGTTGCCTAAGGACACTGGTGACAAAGTAAAATTCCATTCTGATCCCACTTCCTTATGAATTCTCATCTTCTTTCAGTTTCCAGACTCCCAGGTTCTATGACCAGAAGCTTCTTCTTAAAACAGATTACTTTCTAATCTGTTTGGTAGACACTTCTCGCCAGCCCCCTAAGTTTATATGAATGCTGAGTACATGATTATTTCTATAGATTTTATTTTTACATTGTCATAGCCTCAGTCCTATGTTTGAAATGTGGGATGTTCTCTTCTCAGAAATATTTACAGCCAGTTTCCCCAAACATCCTGTGAATGCTAATAATGAAGCTTTTTCTCACTAGCTCATCTCTTAAAGAGAGTATCAGATTCAAACAATTAAATTATGTGAGTGCCATAAATGTCTTTGTGTTACATTCTTACTTTAGTACAGCTGATGAAGAGTCTCTGTAATCTGATGATCGTCCACCCCGTAAATAAGTCAGACTGACAACTACTCAGTGCAAGACCCAACATAGGAAAGAGACATATGAAGATTCATTAGCACCCTTACATTCCAAGACTCTACAATCTCACGGAAGTCATGACCTTCAAAATGTTCCCTGTTCCCAACTTGAGGCAATAGGGTTTGTTCCAACTGTCAATACAGATGCAGAAAATAAGAAAGAACAGTCATGGACACTGAGAAGTAGAAAAAAAACTAAAAACTATATGGAGTCAAGTAGTTACTATGAATGCATGAACATTATGTCCCAAATCTAAAATAAAGGAACCCTCAAGACCAAGCAGATGTGACAAAGCCAACCAACCCGGGACAAATTCATGATGAGAGCCCACAGGACTGGCTGGGATACCAGGAAAGGACTAAGGATGGATAAGTTAATAATAAACTCCGTGGACAGCATATGTGGCTTGTGGGACAGGGTGGATGGTGAATGACCGGTGGGTGAAGGTCATAGCTCTGAGTTCATTGCCTGACATTGAGCATGGTGGCCAAAACACAAGACACTCTAGGCCAGGGATGGCAAATCTTTTAGAGCTTTCAGTGATAACAAACAGCCTCCTGTGGCATGCGTACAATAGATTTGCCACCATTGCGCTAGGCAAACAATGGAAGAAACTGAACTTCAAATGTGGTATTTCAATTAGGAATTGATCAGCTAGTAAAACATAAATAGGCATCAGCAGCAAAAGAAAAATATGGAATAAAGCAACAAGACAGAAAAAGAACACCATTTATCATAAGGCTGGGGTGAAGCGACCCGTGACTGAAGCACAAGGGCGAGAGATTCTCAAAGGGGATGCTAGGGAAGCAGTTTCCTATTAGAATAGGAAGCACCTTGGAAGACATGCTAGCAAATTTGAACTTCATCCTGAAGTCAAAAGTCCATGTAGGCATTTAAATGGGATGCTGCTCCATTATATGTTGTGTTCCTCGCAAGCCCACTTAGAGATTTGCATGCAAGATTACTGAGGAGTGCCAGAAGCCTCTGCACCTAACCTCCAGAGCAGCAGAGGAAGTGGGACTGAGCAAATAGAAAGTTGGGCTGCAATGTCATAACCCCGGCCTCCACTAGTGCCTGGCTTCTGTTACAATTAGCTCCAGATGTCCTGTGCTCCTTGTGTCTATCTATAAAGGCCATGCAACACTCCAGGATGAGCTCCCTTCCTGTGCCAGGGACTCTGCTCAGACACACTGCATATTGCACTTTATTTAATCTTGCCCAAATCCTGTACATGATGCCCACTGAACAGGCCAGAATGCCAAGAGCAGGAGAAGTAAATTCATGTAAAGTTAGAAACTAAATAACAAGAACTGAGAACAGTAGGTGTTTTGGTTAGCTTTCCTAGGGGCAATAGTTTGTAAGAGAGCAGATTAAATACATAACATTTATAAGTTACCATATTTACCCACGAGCCAAATGCAAGAAGAGTGCCAAACATCTATCTAGGCACTAGAGACCCGAAAGATTCAATCAAGTGCTGGGAGCCCACGGCACTGTCCCATGTACGTCTGTGTCTGCAGATGATGGCTGAAGAAATCTTTTCTGGAACCAGGATATGATGCTCACAGCAGAGATGACCAGAGCTTCCCTGAAGCAACAGCAGCCATCCTCGATGACAGCAAGGCCCCGAGATCCTTCCTCGATGAGAACAGCCGAGTTCCTTTCAGAAGAACCAGCCGCAGCAGAGCTTCTTCTGGGAAACAGCCCACCAACGAGATTCTGCTCCCATTCTGCTTTATTTTGCATCAGCAACAATCCTCAGGTGGATCCTCTATGCCCAGAATCACACCAACTCAGTCCAGCTGGGCGTTCTAGCTCAAGGTGACCACATTAAGTCTACCACATAGGCGACAAAAAGATTTTTTTTAAAAAATCACCAAACAACAATATTCTTGTGGGATAATCTTTATAGGATTACATGCGATATTGGGGTAGGAAAAAAAAAGGGTGGGAAGTTTGGGGTTTTCATTGTGAGGTTTTTTCTGGTTTTGTTTTGTTTTTCTCTTTGTAAGAGTGAGATGTGGAAAACAAAGAAAATTCTTTTGCAAATAAACTGTTGCAAACTGTCATCTGGCTTTTCATTAAACAAAACAACAGAAAGAAAAAAAAGACAAAGAACTACAGCAGTATTCCAGAACAGTCTTGAACTCATAGTCTAGGAGAGAGGCAAGAATAAGACTTATGAGAGTGTTTAGCACCATCTGACTTGGACTTTTGCCCCTGTAGGTACTTTTGTACATGAGTGATATATATTGCGTCTTGCCATGGAATTTCGTTATGATAACAACAACGACTACCATTTTTTGAGCACTTATTTTATACTATTTACTCTGCTGAGAACTTGATATTCATTTCCTTTTATAATCTTTACAGCAATTCTGAGAGATATGTTTGTTTCCTCTTTTTTTTATTATGTGTTTGTGATCTGATATATGTATATTTTTAATCACCACTTTACAGATGAAAAGACCATGTGTCAGGGAGCTCTGCAGCCCCGGAGCACGTAAGTGGCTGAAGATAGAGGATGGCCCCACTTGATCACTCTGCCACAACTGAAATTCACATTTACAAAGTCCTTCCTCAACCCTCATGTGGGGTGTCCCTCACCACTGTGCCAGGAATGAAAGAAATCTTCACTTTACAGAGAAGACCCAAATAAATTGTGTTCTTGGCCCCTATCGCCTAGCAGGTAAATAAGGAAAACAAGGCTGGAACTCCAGATAACAGACATTGGGTTTTTGCTACACAAACCACATTAATGTTGTATTTTTAAAAATCAGAACAACAATACAAAATTGCCACTCAGCACCTTAGACAATATAAGTACTAAATGTGATTGACAATCAGCTCAGGCAGATGATAATAAAAATGTTTGGATGAAAGTCTTTTTGTGAGTTATCAGTAATACAGATTCAAAAGTAACTCTGGGAAAAACTATTTCTGGCTGAACGAGGTGTAGATCAGTACAAAATTTTTGGAATGCTATTTAGCAGTTTGGATTGAGAATTTTAAGAGTGCAGACTTTTATGTATGCTTTACAATGACATCTGGCTAGCAGTTCCAGCCAGAGCTGCTGCCATTAAAATGTACATGAAGTTAGAGAAAAAGAGGAAAATCTCCAACACTCCTGAAAATTAACTCTGCCAGAAACAATCAGAAAATTTGAAAACCATTCTCTAGAGCATGGGAAGTGAATGCTGGTTTATATTTATTGAAAACTAAAAATTTAAACCATCTTATATCAGGGCATTGGGGGAGGATCTGGTAGAAGCATGGTGCATGCTGGGAGTTGAGGCATTCATCTGAAGAGAAGACCAGCCAGAGAGCAATACATGCTGGACTGTAGGAGGTCATACCTTTCATCAGTTCCAAGTGCCAAATGGTCCATAGTGGTCTTCATTAGTCCTACAGAATCATGTTGGCTAAAGGTCAAATTCCTGCGGAGCTCTTCTTATGTGGAGAATTAAAAAGGAAAGTCAGCTTAGAGCTGCTGAAAAAAAATCTAAAAACACCCTAAAAGAATATTATCCTAGTAATTTAGAGGACAGGTTACCTCCTTAAAATGATTGATGAAAAGAACAAGGAGATCATTTTAGGAAGCTACTTGCCATATTTAAAAGATGACGAAGAAAGACATAACTGCTTTGAAACAGGGATGGAGAGAGGGTTAAACCATGAAGCAAGAACATGATGAGAGAAAACTGAGAAGAAAAGGATGAAATGAACGATGACATAATTTTAAAAAATACACAAGGATCAAAAAGAAGGCATAATTTAAACACAAACACACACACAGATAATCTGCCTTCTGGACAGAAACTTTAAAAATACACAATTATGAACCCCCCCCCCAAAAAAAAGCCATCAAGGGAAGAGTGCATGAAGACATTGTCTATATAAATACAATGGAATACTGTCTTTAAGAAGAAATTCTACCATTTGCAGCAACACTAATGAACGGTAGGACATTATGTTAGCCAGACAAAGAAAGACAAATACTACACATTCTCACTTATATGTGGCATCTGAAAAAGTCAAACTCTTAGAAACACAGAGTAGAATGATGGTTATCAGGAACCGGGGTGGCGACAGGGTAGGGAATGGAGAACTGTTGTTTAGTGGGTACAAAGTTCCAATTGTGTAATAGCGTTAAGAAAGTCCAGTGATCTAATGAGCAGCCTGGTGATTATAATGAATAATATTGCACTGAAATGTGCTACAAATACAGAATTTATGGGTTCTTACTATACATACATAAAAGTGACTATATGTGGAAATGGATACGTTAGTTTGACTGTAGTAATCATTGCACTAGGTCTATGTATCTCAAATCATCACAGTATATACCTTTCATGTAAATGATTTCTATTTAAAATTTTTAAATTTTTTAATTTTAAAATCAAATTAAAAATAAGAGACAATAGATATGAAAATCCTAAGCATTTTAGGTTTTCTCAAAGAGGATACAAGAATAATAAGAACAAACAATGAAAATATATGTGTATTCACACTTGAGCTCACATTTATGTGTGGAGAAATAAAATTAAGGAAATTATTTGTAAACATACTTTCATAGCCATTTTAAGCCTTTAATCATAAAGAAAGTGATCAATGAAACACAGGTAAAATAAAAAGATTAACAATAAAAACAATTAGATAAAAAAGATTATCTCAGATTTCCTCATATCATTGAATTATAGAAAAACAATAAAGTAAGGTCTACAAAGTCCTTAGAAGGCAAAAATTTACAGACAGAATTTTTACATGAAGATGTCATTTATCTGTGAATGCACGAGAAACTCTCAGGAAAGTTTTTTGGTTTTTGTTTTCCATTTGTTTGCTCGTCTGTTCATTTTTGTGGTGCTGGAGTTTGAACCCAGGGTCTCCAAACTGAACTGTATTCTCACCCCCTTTTTATATTTTATTTTGAGACAGGGTCTCACTAACTTGCTAAGTTGCCCAGGCCGGGCTTGAACTTGGAATTCTCAGTCTCACCTTCCCAGTGTTAAGATTGAAAGCATGCACCACCAGGCCCAAATTTTAAAGATTTTTTTGAAGATATACAGCAGCCAAAAGAATGACGAATTTAAGAACAAAGAAAAGCAGACATAAAATGACCAGTGCTGACTACTGAAGTGTGATAGAGCTAAATTAGAGGCTATAAATTCAGTTATAAAACAAAGCAATTATAAAAATCATTCAAAGTACAAGGCAAACTATTAATACATTTAATCTAATAACCAAGCCTCGAATTGCATTAAGTTTATATGTGAAGACAGAAAATTAGGGAGGAAGTAAAGAGTATCAAATCCTTAGTGTGAAATGTTTGGATTGAGGGCAAGAAGGCCCTCAAAGATCAGGGACTCTAAGGCTGCCATTTTACAGACTAGGATGCTAAGGTCCAGAACTGGAAAATTCAGGCCCAAGGTCAACAGCTTCTTTCAGAAATTGTGAAAATACAGTGCTGCTTTAATTTTCCACCTTGAGTCCAGCGCCAAGAATTCTATTGACAAGATTTCTGAAGATGAAAAGAATAAAAGACTTCTTTTTATTGATCTCTATGAAATCACAGAAGAAGTGTTAATAGAATGAGAAGTACTGACGTCAAAGCTAACAAATGGAACAGGAAAGGCTCTTCATAATTTAGTTTAGAAGCTGATCAATTGAAACAAAACCTTCCAGTATCCCAAAATTTCGAGGACATAGCAAGTATGACCAGGTTGTTATGTTTTTTATTTTGTTTTTGTTTTTGTTTTACTCCTGGGTCACAGAAAAATTATTTCACTTTCCCCAGAAGACATTTCCTTTGAGACCACCTATTACTAAAAATTTATTAATTATCATAAGGCCACTTACAAAACAACAAGACTTGCATCTTCACTTGCTGAAACAAAATCCAAATTTAAATGTGTTGCTTACATATTTAATGATCAGGATTAACTTAAAACACTTTCATTAGCAGTTGAGAATCACAAATAAGAGTGTATTTTGAGATCCCTCAAATGGTCCAAGACTACTTCAGAAATTCTACACACTAAGTTTTTCGTTTTCTCTAGTTTTTTACTGGGTCTCCATTTCTAACCTTTTTGGGACTTTAAAAGGCACCAAATACTGTAGCATGTTTCTAATTTATTTATACTTAAATCATCAAAACAATCTTTTGTAAGAGTCATTTGATGTCCATGTATCCTTATGGGGCCTTTTCATTAGCCTTGTGTCTGCCCCGGAAAAAAACAGGAAGTCACAATTTGCCACAATTAAAAAGACTGAGCAGGACAACAAGGTTTGAATTCAGCTCCACATTTGGTCTTAGAACACTGTTGTCTCTCTTCAAGTAGCCTTCTTTTTTTTAAAGACATTTCAAACACACAGGCTCCTTTAAATTTAATCTTCCTGAATAAAAGGCCTAGTTTTATCAACTGCACTTGGGTTGCAATTTTTTCTTCCCATTAGAGGAAGAAAAAATAAAATAGAGGCATAGAGAGAGGTAAAGAGTCTTATATTTGCTACCAAGGTATGCTGATGTCCTTTGAGAGGAATCAAAGTGACTCGCTGCCCAAATAAAATTCTAGCAACTAGGTAGTGAAGAAAAAAAAAAAAACAGTAGAAGGAAATTTATGGGTTTTCAGTTATTTTCCCATGAATGTAAATTAGATCTTTGACTTCTTATTAGCTGTTGGTAGTAAGATAACTACAGCTGAAAAAAGATGTCTTCTCTCAGTGTAAATGGACTAAGTCCATCTTTCATTAAGATTTTTCTCCAGGGACCATAACTGCTAGGTGCTCTGCTTCCTGAACAAGTGTGTGATTTCCTGTTATCAGCCATGATTCAGGCAAGAGACAGAAACCATACTAGTTGTTTGAAGAGATAATTTAATATAGAGAAGTGCTAAGTCGGTCTACATTACTAACTAGATAACTGGAGGTATGTGAAGAGTACACTATGGTGTCGCAGAAATCAGGAAATATAAGGCCATGTTTGGAAATATCAAAATTCATAAGCTTGGAAGGAGGAGCCCTGTGGAGACCATAGCTCCAATTTCTGGGCAAGAGTAGCTGTGACCAGGGCGGGTGTCTCTGAGCTTGAAGATGAGCAAGGAAAGGTCACATCCAGACTGAGGAGGGGCCTCATTCTCAGGGCACCGGATCTGACAGTGTTAGAAACGGTTCAGCTGCTGCTACGGAGGAACTAAACTCCAGGAAGAAGCAGCCAGGCTAGGTTGATTCACAGGAGCAGGAAACAGCCAGGAAGGAGCAATTTTCTACTCCTTCTTCTGGCGCCCCCAATTACCATAACTTGTCATGCCACCAGCTGGCAAAACAGAATGAGGTTGACTGGCTGCACCCACCACCTTGCCCCTAGCTTTCCAAAATGGGGTAAAGAAGGGTGGCTTTGGAGATGAGAGACAATACTTACTCAGTCTTCCAAAATATAAAGTAATTCAGAAGTACATTTGAGCTGCCCAAAGGTTATTATCCCCATTTTACCCATGAATAAAGAAGGCTCAGAAAAGTGAGTAACACAACTGAGTCAAACAACTAGCAATAATATTAAATTTACCAACTACTTATTATGTGCCTATGTGTTTCTGCATATCTTATATGTGTTTATTCTTTATGATAACCTTTAAATCTTTATAGTAGCCCTATAGCACACCGCTATTAGCACACATCTACATATAGGGAAATAAAGGCACGGGATGGTTAAGTAACCTGGCCAAGATTGCTTAACAAATAAGAGAGGAATGGGAAATTAGGTCTAGGCAGTCTGGTTCTGAAACCTATAGTCTTAAAATGCCGCAACTTCAATATGTGTCCCCAAGTGTCATTGGGCCTCATGAAAATAATAAAAGCTAATCTTTATTGAACATCTGTGGCTGTGCTAAGAGATGTATGCATTAACTCACAGACATTGTAGGAAGTAAGTACTATTATTTTACTTGTTTTAAAAATGAGTAAACTGAGGCACAGAAAAACCAAGGAAGTAGCCCAAAGTCTCAGACCTGGTAAGAAGCTGAACTGCGATTGAATCCAGGCTACTTGGCCTAAAAGCTCATGCTCTCAACCACCATACTAGAATGCATGATAAACCAAGCCCCCTAAATGGAGAATTTATAACATCTCTCTGGGGAAACCCTTTGGCTGGTTACAGTGAGTCTGTCTATGGATAATCAAATTCCCATCTTTTTAGACATACTCTGTAATGCAGATTTTTACCAATGGAGACAGCTCTTCCTTTCAGATTCTCAATGAGAATTAAAGAAGCTTTGGTGTATGTCATGGCCCATGAAAAGGGAGTTTCACAGAAGATGATGCATTTAAGGAAACAAAAATAAATGTCTGAGTCAATGTTTCTTCTTGACTACAAGGGAACCTGATAAGGATCCCCTCCAAGCAAAATCAGGCTGGCGCAGAGACATTTCCTTGATTCTGTTCCCTATGGCCCTACTCGGAGCAATTTGGAGGAGAACTAGATACCGAAAGGAACACTCAAACTTATACTTCCAATGTGCCCTTTAGCCCACCCCAAAGGGAAAAACCCTAACAAACATTCTCTTGGGACACCATCACTGTGAAAATTAAATGAAATGGCCAGAGGTCTTTCCCATATACAACATCTATTATCTACAGAAAGCTCAGTGCCTTTCATTCCTGGCTTCCAGCACAATGCTTGGACCACAGTAGCAGCTGAGTGAGTATTTCTTTGATGAGTGAGAATTAATTAATAAATGATCTTTCCAGAACACATAAAGATACACATATATCACAATAATTGGGTGAAAGTGTATCTCTCTTGGACTCCAACAATGAGGATAAAATCTTTGAAATCACAAAAGTACTCCCAGATAAGGGAGTGCTTTCTTCTTAAAGGAAGTCTCCTAGCTAAACTCCAAGGACAGTGATTTACTGAAGATCCAAGATGTGAGTATTACCATGATTTAGAGGAAATGTATGTTTCTATCTCCCTTTAAAGATTATTCTCTCTATTCTTAGCAGAGAATATGGCTGAAAACAGCCAAGATCTTTGCCAGTTTATATATTTAGCTCTGAGATATCTATTCCTCTCAATGCTTTCCTTTCAATGCTCATTTAACATAGATTGTTTTAGATCTTTTCTGAATTATTTGTTTAAGATTGACATTTTACTTCCTTTTCTGCTTAAATGTACATAAGCTCAAATATTATGTGTGCACAGGTACCTACTAATCCATCTCTTTTATTAAATTATGTGCGATTGCTAGATTATTTATGCTCATTCTGATCATTTTTATTTCCTTGACCTGTATTACTACCTATATGAAAAACTGATATGTGAAACTTTCAAGAAGCAAAATTTTGTGTGAGATTATTTCTTTTTCCATAGGAATTGTTTTCCATTGTTTTGCAAGAAAAGCATTATTTCAATAAAGCTGTCTATATATAATTTCTTAAATAACTTATATTTATACACAGTATTTTAAAAATCCCTCCTCTGTCTAAAATGATGATATACATTTAATCACACGTATATGCAACCAAAAAGTTAAACATTTTTTCAATGAAGGAGAAGCAAAATATCCTCTATGATTGATATTCAGTATGCAAAAGATGAGAATTTTAGTAAAACTAAATAATTGTAAGACAAAATAAATAAAAAGACATAGGAAAGAATATTGGTCTCTAAAAATCTGTGACAAAACCATGCCAAATTGTCAGCCATTTTATAGATTGCATTCATTTTCTTTACAGAAAGAGAGACATTGCAGAGAACAAAATAAGAATGTGAAGACCATCTATGATCCAAGAAGAAACAGTGAGATATTTTATAAATGCCTTTCTAATCTCTTGTCTAAGCACACACATACATCCACATAAATAAATGCATACTTTTCCTTTTCCAAAATTTAGCTCACACTGAACATACTGTTTTGTAACCTGCCAGGACTTTTTATGCCCAAATTCATAACTCAAACCCTTGAGGCAGATCTGGAAGAAAGGGAGGAACAGGGCTGAATAGCAATCTTCTAAGAAAAAAGAAAGGGAAGGAAAGTGGAAGGCAAATGAGATCAAAGAAGACAGAGGATATGGAGCTCAAAGGATATCACAAAGGAAGCAAAAGATAAAGACGGACTTTTTCAATTTAAACTCCATTTTCTAATTTTCTTAATTGCATCAGCACTGCACTATTGTGTGTTTTTGGAAATTCAACTCCGCAATTCAGTCTTCCTCTGCTCTTCTTCCTCCCCCCATCCCTGTGGCTGGGGTAGCACACAGCACAGTGTAGAGATGCCAACCACTGGAGCCAAATTCAATTCCAAATCCAAACATAAGAAATGTTTGTGAATCGAGACTCTTTGAGGTTCACCCAAGTCCAATTTTACCAATTCCCTCTAGGGAAGGATTTCCCTTTGAAGCTTCTGTGTACCCAAGTGCATTCTGGGATGCAGATTCGGGTTTCTGGTGTGGAGCAGTTTATGTATAGAATGAATACACTCTGCATCTAACCCTCTCATTACCTCATGTGTGCAGTCTGAGACAATGTATAGCAAAGTCAGTACTTGAAGGCATGGCTGGAAAGCATTTTCGCTCATGTGCATCTAAATTAAAATTTAAAAGGCAAATAAAGAATACTGAATTAGCCCAGATGTTGTAAAATTAATGTGCATGTTGATTTCTTCAAAAAAGAAAAAAACTCTTGAGTTTTAACAAAGGGGAGGGGGTATCGTTCAAAAGAAATTAATTTTAACATGGTAGTTTTAAACCTGCTAACTGTATCTAGCTTTACTTTGCAGATAAATGGCACAGGCCACAACTTGAAATGTTTAAGCAACAAAAAACTTTGTTTGTTTGTGTCTCAGGAAAAATGACATTCTAAAGTATGTGAGCTAGAGCACATTATAGAAAAGGGAGAGTGTCACAAAGCAAATCTACAGGAATCTACCTTGTCTGAATGGTCTGAAAGCCCACTGGAAAAAAAGATAAATTTCAGCTTAACATGAACCTGAAGTTGGAGAGAGCTGAGAACTGGGCCCCTACTGAGAAATCCATGCTGAGGAATCCATGTGTCAGGGAGGACCAGGGCTGATTGGATTCACTAGTGGTTATATTATCATTTGGGGGACAAAGCAAATTAGAGGACAAGCCTATAAATCTGGTGAGGGAACTTGAGCCCCTTCTTTTTCTGGTCTCTGAGGAATCATTTTTCCTTCCTTGTTCACCAACAGGTCAAAATAAATTTGTGGCCAAAAAGGGAAGGCATTGACCTTTCCAATCTGGCCCTTCATGATCTCCATCCTTCTGCCCCCACACTGTGCCTACATGTGTTGATGTCTCCTCTCATGTTAGGAATCCATAGACCCTGAGAGTTTTTCTTCTTGGTAAACCCTTGGACACTCCTCCCAGGGCATCATCATGACATCGCACATTCAGTGTGCACTCAGGAAATATTTGAGAAGTACAGGTTGGGTTATCACATCCTTCTTAAACTACTGAAAACAGGTTTAGGAGTAGGCCTGCAGAATTATGTCTCAAAGGACTCTGAGAGTCTTTCCTCCTCTGTTATTTTGCATTATCCCAGTGTGTTAGCCAGATTTTTGTTGCTGTGATAAAATACCTGATATAAATCAACTTAAAAGAGAAAAAGTTTATTTTGGCTCACAGTTTCAGAGATTTCAGTCCATAGTCACATGGTCTTGTTGCTTTGGGCTTGGAACATGGCAGGGAGTGCAGTGCTAGAGCATGACAGCTGGGGAGCAGAAAGAGCGAGGAGAAGCCAGGCTCCCAGGGTCATCTTCCACAACATACCCTCAATGACCTTACTCCCTTGTACTACGAGTGCTAAGGACTGCACCAACTCCCAATAACACCACAGGCTAACAACTAAACCTTTAACATCTGGCCTTACGGGGAGGTTTCAGATCCAAACCATCACATCCAAGCAGTTTCACCTAATAGTTTGAGCACAGATAAATACGATCTGATTGACCTATATCATCAAAATACATAAAGAATTAGAAAATAAATGCCTGTTCTTCACAATATTCTGCTTTCCTCTCTTTGCACATGCTAGCATCTGCTTGTCAACTTGGAATTTCTCTCTTAGCAAATATTCCCATATTATCCACATTTGCTTCAAATTATAATTTTCACTGGGCTTCCCTAAAAGAAATGTGCTTCTGACACTCCAGGAATGTATAAAAGAATAATCCTTACGAAGTATTTTATAAACAAATGAATTGAGTAAACTGAAGTGCGCTTTTATAATCAAAATAGTCATCCCCCTATCAACTAAACTAAGCTTGTATTATTCATTGAGATATGAAAGGTAAGCTGTGCTGACAAGTAAGACACAGTCCTTTCACCATCCTACAAGTCCCTATACATTCCTTTGCTTAAGGCCACTAAAATTGCATCTGCATCATCCTATTGTGACTGAAATGAAATTAGCATGGCTCCAAGTTTTACTTAAATTAGTTGAGAAACCATGAAAGGCAAGAGTACAGACTGCTGGTGGTCAGTAATTCAAAACTATGAAGTAAGACGGCTATCAGCCCACACAAGATGGAGAAAGAAAGTTTGTGCAGCTTGAGTGAAGGAGACAGAGGAGGCAGGGCCCTGGACCAGATCCCTCTCTCACAGGTTCCCCCATGGTATCATAGAAGGGCTGACACTCTAGGAGGACATCTGAGGGTCCAACCTGCCTTCTTTCAGTGGAGTGGGGCTGCCAGTTTCCCCGCTCTGTGCGAAGCTCAGCCCATGTGAAATGGATGCAGCAGCCCAGGGGAAAGAGTAACAGCTTCAGATCCCTGAGTTCTTTCCAGTTTCCATGGCATCCTAATCAGTACAAAGTCGAATACACCGAAAAATCAGCAGTTCTTCTTTACCACCAGAAAAGCAAGGTCACAGAGCAAATTTTTGACTCCTGTGCAGAGACAGAAAGGCAGACACAGAGAATCACGACTTACAAGAGCAGAAGCCTCCTGGGAAGCAGTGGCAGCTCAGGAGAAGCTTAGCTGGAATGGATGAACTTGCGGAAGCTCAGTGTGAACAACTCTGAGAGTTAAAAGTGACAGGGAGATCTTGTCTCAGGGGAAGCCCCCTCGCTTTGGTGAGTTTTGTTTCTAGGAGCTCTACCAGGTCTACACAGTAAATATTGAGGGAAAATCTCCTTATGTTTCTGACAGGAGAGGAAGAAAGACATTATTTTGAAATATACCAGATCATTCTGTTCTTATCAAGGCCCATGCTCAGGAGAAACTCTTACCAAAAGTTCGACTAATAGAGCTTTCTGAGAGTCTAAGCTACCTGGAGGAAGAGAAATACCCAATACTCCAGCTTCCTCTAGTCTTCTGGCACCTAAGTGAGGGGGGACTGAGAAGTACAAGTCAGGTTCAGTGTCCAGGGGCACATGTTCCCCAAAACACAGAGACTTAAGCACAGCTTTACACAATGTTTCCATCCCCCATATTCGATGGTTGTATTACAGAGCAAAACAAAAACAACATATACCCCCATTTTAAAGAGAATGAACACGTATCAGAACCAGAACCAAATATGACAGAATCTTGAAATTATCAGACAAGAGATTTTTTAAAATGAAAATTAATATGCCAAAGGCTTTAACAGAAAAATGGGACAATATGCAAAACAGATGGATACTATAATCAAAAAGACAGAAATTCTAATGTAAGACACCAAGCCACAGATCCAGGAAGCCCAAAGAACACCATGCAGGATAAATGCCCAGCTGGCTTGCTACACCTAGGCATATTATATTCAAACTTCAGAACACCAAAGATAAAGATCTTGAAAAAGCCAGAAAATATAGGTAAGAAAAACTTTACCTACATCTTTGGTTTGAATGTGTCCCTTTCAAAATTCATATGTTGAAACCTAATGGCTAATGTGATTTATTCAGAGGTTATTTCTCTTACAGGTGATTAGCCCATGAGGCTCTTCCTCTGAGACTAGGACAAAGGCCCTTAAAAAAAGAAGCTGCACAGTGTTCAGACCTATGGCCCCTCTGTCCCTTCTGCCATGTGAGAACATACTGTTCATCCCCTCCAAAGGATGTAGCATCAAGGTAGATCTTGGAAATAGACCACAGCCCTTATTAGACATCAAACTTGATAGTACCTTGATCTTGGACTTAGCCTCCAGAACTGTAAGAAATAAATTGCCCTTCTTTTTCTTTTTTTAAATCAGTACACATTTATTTGGCTGGGGATTTAGCTCAGTGATTATAGTGCTTGGCTTCCAATCACAAGGCCCTGAGTTCAATTCCCAGCACCAAAAATAAGTAAATAAATAAATAAATAAATAAATAAATAAATAAATAAATCAGTAGTACACATTTGCAATATATAATGTTTACATTCCTTGTGTGGAGTTGGTATAAGTACATAACACATCTTAATTCCTTTTCTCATCTACTTTCCCTTCCCTCCCTTTCCCTTCTCTCCATCTCTTGATCCCCTTCGCATTTGAGAAAGCTCTATCTCCCTACTTCCTGTTATCTATCTTTATTTATAATTTGGGTTTTCCATTTAAGAGAAACATCCTAATATTTAAGCTTGTGTGCCTGATTCGTTTCACTCAACAGTATGTTCTCAAGGAACAACCATTTTCCAACACATGACTAGAGTGCATCTCTGTTGTGTGTAAATACCACATTTTCTTTATCCACTCACGTATTGATGGATATATAGTCTGCTTCCAAGATCTAGGTATTACGAATTTTGCTGCTATAAAAATGGGTATACATGTATCACTGTAATCTGATATCCTTAACTCTTTTGGAAAGATACTTTGAAGGGGAATAGCTGGGTCAAATGGAATTTCTAGTTTTAGTTTTTGGAAGCATCTCCACACTGATTTCCATAGTGGTTGTATTAGTCTACCTTCCCACCAATAATGTACAAGGATTCCTTTTTCCACATAACCTCATCAGCATTTGTTATTATTTGATTTCTTAATGATGGCTATTCTTTCTGGAATAAGATGGAAATTAAAAATTCCCCTTCTTTATAAATTTTCCAGTCTGCGAAATTGTGTTATTGCAACACAAATGGGCTAAGACACCTGTAGGGGAGCAAAGACAGAAATTATATCCAACTTCTCCTCAGAAACCATGCAGGCAAGACAAGTGAGGGAAATATTTAAATTACTGAAAGAAAACAACCTAGAAAATTCTGTACCCTGAAATTTTATTCTTGAGACGTGAAAGAAAAACAGACTTCCTTAGAAAAACAAAATTTGAGGGAAATTGTGGTCAATAGATCTGCCTTGAAAAAATATTAAAAGAAATTCACCAAGAGAAGGAAAACGATACAGATCAGAAACTAAGTTCTACATAAAGAAAAGAAGACTATTAGAAAATAAATGTGAGAAAGTAAAATAAAAACTTTCTGTTTTCCTCAATTTTTCTGATAGCTATTTGCTCACAATAAAAAAGAGCAACAATGTACTCAGCTATACATAGGTATATGTTTATATTTAAGTGATATAAATGACAGCAATGATGTAAGGGATGGGAAGGAGAAATTTAAATACCTGGAAACTAGAAAAAGAAGGGTTGCTTTTAGCACAGTGGCACCAGCCACACCTAGACCCATTTGAGCTTCAGCTGGAGCCACTGTGGAGCACTGAACTGGGAAGCAGGCGCGCAGGTGTGATATAGCCGTGGGCAGTGAGCGCAGAAGGAGTGCCAAAGCCATTCTGCCCCTTAGGCCTCTAGGTCTGGGACAGGAGAGGAGGTGTGCAGATTCCTATGATTCTGTCGAGGCCTCCTTCCCACTGTCCTGATACGTTTTCTTTCTGGATTAATCTCCTCAGCAAGCAGTCACTGGGATGCCCTCTTATTTTCTCTCCCAAACATACCATTTCCTTTTCATTTGCTATGCTGCAATTTTTCAAAATCTTCTCATTCTGCTCCCCCACCCAAGTCACACTGAAAGTAGCCAAAGCAGCCATACAGCACTCTGAGTTCTTCCCTGCTACGTAACAAGGATGGCCTTTCCTCCAATTTCCAGTAAGAAATTCTTCATTTCCATCTAAGACCCTGTCAGCATTTCCTTTACTTTTCACATTTCTATCAGCATCTGGTCATGACCACTTAGGCAATAAATTCCAAACTTTTAGCCTTTTGACTTCTGAGTCCTCACCAGAATCACCTTCAGTGCTCCACTCATGGTAATTCACGTCAAAACCATTTCAGCCTGTAGCTGTTACCCAGGTCTGCAGACACACCCACTTTTTGAGATATTCTCTATTGGCAATAGTCCCACTGCCAGTATTTATCTTTCTTCTGAGGTCATTTTCTATTGCTAATAGGACAGTATGGCAGAATGGATAAGTTATAAAGAGGTGTAGTTTAGCTCAAGGTTTTGGTCCAATGTTGACTGGCTACCTCTGGTGATGGTCTTCTTGCTGAGAATCTCGAGGTAGTTCAAGGCCTCATTAATCAAGAAACAGGAAGCAAGAGACAGACCTAACCAACTGGCTTTTATAGCAGACTCACTCACGATAACTCACAATAATTTCCAAGATACATTACTACTAAATGTGATTTATCTCAAGTATGCAAAAATAGTTCAACAATTTAAAATCAGCGAATGTAATCCATCACAATAATAGGCTAAAGAAAAAAAACACAAGAACATCTAGATGTAGATAAAGCATTTGCCAAACTTCAACATCCACTTGTGATTAAAAAAAAAAAAACTCAGTAAACTAGGAAGGGAACTTCCTCAATTTAATAAAGAACATCTATGAAACCAACACCTAATATGCTACTTGGAGCAAGTCAAAGATGTTTCCTCTCATCTCTGCTTTTCAGCATTGCACTGGAAATACTAGCTAATGTAATAACAAAATAAAAAGAAATAAAAGATATCCAGATTAGGAAGAAAGAAATAAAACTTTTTGCTCATAGGAGACATGACAGACCATGTAGAAAATCTCAAAATAATCTATAAAAAAACCTCCTGGAAATAATAAATTCCTGCTGCAAAGTTGTAAAATGCAAAGTTCAATCACTTTTCTATGTACCAACATTTAACGAGTGGAATCTGAAATTAAAAGCATGTTACCATTTAGATTATCACCCCTGAAAGTGAAATAGACATAAATCAATCTGACAAAACATGTACAATAACTATATGAAAAAATTATAAAATTCTGATGAAAGACATCAAAAATTTAAATAAATATAAAGATAGTCTATGTTCATAGGTAACAAGACAATATTGTCAAGATGTCTGTTCTTCTCAATCTGACTGATAGACTCATTGAAATCACAAACAAAATCCTGCCAAGTTATTTTGTGAATATTGACAAATTGATTGTAGAATTTATAGGGACTGGTTAAAAAAAAAAATCTAGAATTAGCCAACTCAGTATTAGAAGAAAATAACAAGGTTGGAGGACTGAACCTACCTGACTTCAAGATTTACCATAAAGCAATAACCAAGACCATTTGGCATTTATGAAAGAATAGACACGAATATCAATGGAACAGAACAGGAAGGCCAAAAACAGACCTACGTAAATACAGCCAAATGGTTTTTGACAGAGAAGCAAAGTCAATAATACAATGGAGTAAACCTAAACTTTTGAACAGATAGTAGTGGAAAAAATGGAAACCCACTATAAATAACATGAATCTAGACACAGACTTTACACTATCACAAAAGTTAACTGAAAATGGACCATAGCCTTAGATGCAAAACACAAAACTATAAAACTTCTAGAAGATACGATATGATTCCAACTATATTATATTCTAGAAAAAGACAAATCTGTGGAGATAGTACAAAAAGAACCACATTGGTTGCCAGTAGTGCAGGAAGAGAGACAAAGAGGTGACTAGGTAGAGCACAGTTTTTAGGGTGGTGAAATTATTCTGTATGATACTGTAATGGTGGATACTTGTCATTATGCAATTATGAATCAGATCCATAAAACTTATCACAAAGAGTATACTTCAATGTAACTATAAAATTTGAGGGATAATGATATGTTAATGTGGGCTCCTCAGTTATAACGGATGCACCACTGTGATGTGGGATGTTGATAATGGGAGAGGCTATATATGCATGGGCACAAGAGGAATATGGAAACTCTGTACTTCTCACTTAATTTTGTCATGAACCTAAAACTGCTGTAAGAAATAAAATTTATCAATTTTTTTAAAGTCCTGGGTTTAATTTATGGCTCTGACAACTACTCACTGAGTTGCCCTGGGCTAGTCAACTTATTTAGGTCTTGTAAACTGCTGGTACAAGTAGTATTTACTTCCCAGGCTTGCCAAGAGACTTCAGTGAAGCACTGGGTGTGAGAACACTTTACAAAAAACTACATACCGGTTCTTTGGCTCCCTACAGAGGTAACCAAACAATTTCTCATCATTTTCCACTGAGCAAGAGTTGCTGGTTGCAGATGTAGAAATACCTCATCTCTTTACGATCTTAAAAAAATTAGCATAAGCTCTAAGAAAATCCCAAACAAAAGCTGGTGAAACTTCATTGAATGCCAAGGAAGCAGCTGGTACCATAAACACTATAAGAGCTCTGCTGGCATGTCTCCCTCCATGTGTTGCCAAATGGTCACAGTGGGGCCACCTGACATTGCACTGGGGAAACAGGAAAGGAAGGGAGGCCATCCCATAACCTGAAACAAGATGACGTCTTTGGGGAAATCCTAATTCAGGATCCCACCAGATTAAAGTGCTACATTCCTGTATCTGATGCTATATATGCTGGGGGAAGGCAAGGCATGGCCAAAATCCTTCAATGTAAAGAATGCAAATAACATAAGTATTATCTTTGTTTTAGAACTGTTAATTATCATTATTCTCTATTTCTTTAAATCTCTAGACAGAAACAGAATCTTTAATACCTTCTAAATTTTTGTTTGTTTGCTTGTTTTACATTTGCCTGGTCTATCTTGTAGGGTATTTACCAATGAATTTTTAATAAGCCATAAAATATTTCTATTTTGAGAGATGAACAATAATTGCTCTTGGGATAAGGTGAGTATCACCAAATGCAACAAAGGGAAAATGATTGTAATTTCCCACCACTGGGAATTACTGTTGAGATACAGTTTGTCCCCAAAGGTTCATATCCTAGTTTGGTCCTCAGGAAGGGTGTTGAAATGGTGGAACCTCTAAGAGGTGGACCCTAGCAGGAGGTAATTAGATTATGGGGGATCCACTCTCATGGATGGATTAATAGTGTCTTCCAGGAGTGAGGCAGGTATCACAGCACTGGATTAACTCCCAAGAAAGCAGGTTGTTACAAAAAGAGCAAACCTGAACCTTCCTTGGCCTCCTGCTTCCCTGCTCACACACATGGTCCTCCTACATGTGGCTGTTTCCCTCTTCTCCATTAGGCCATGACACAACCAGAGGACTCTTGCTAGAGGCCCAACCGATAGGGCTAACCTGATCTTAAACTTTCAGCCTCCAAAGCTGTGACCTAAGTAAATCTCTTTCTTTACTAGGTACCCAGCACCAGGGATTCCAGGTATTTTGTTATAGCAACAAAACCTTACAAAAATACTAAGCATGCATTATCCCATCTCTTCTACTTTCCTTTGCCAACCTAAGCAGATATTACATAGTTCACTTAGGAGAGCTCAAAATCATCACAAAAATGAGTGGTATCCCCTCCTTGTGGAAATGGCATTCCAAGTAAGAATAGGAAGGGAAAGTCCGAATTGTCTTTGCTTGCTCCATACCCTTGCCTCATTAAGAGAGGCACTACCCACTCAGTCCTGAGCAACAAGGGTGGTCTCCCCCCAGGCACTCCTTCACTTGTATTCAGGCCTTTGATTAGCACTGTTATTCCAACCTAGGGTGCATCCTACTCCCAGGCTTCCACGTTCAGCAGCACTGTGATTTAAAGGGAAAACTTAGATGAGAGAGGATACTATCCTTTTCATCACATCCTTTGTAATTAACTTTTCCAAGGAAAATGGGGAGATGTGCATCCCTGCATCTGAGGCAAGGGGATGTTGAAAGTGGAAGGTGCTGGGAAATGTTTTCTCTAGAGCTTGTCCACTGGAAAGACTTCTGCATGTGGTATAAAAAGACATAATCATAAAATGATGTGTCATCTTTCTGTTAGTCAGTTTTCCTTCTCTGTGATAAATTACTGAGAAAAATAACTTAAAAGAAGGAGAGATTTGTTTTGGCTCATGGTTTCAATTCATGGTTATTTGGCCTTGTCACTTGTAGGCCTGTGGCAAGGTAGAGCATCATGGAAGAAGCATATGGCAGAGGAAGGTTGCTCTCCTCATGGCAGCCAGGAAACAAAGAGAGAGGAGGAGAGAGAGGCCTTTGAAGACACCCTCACAATGAACTTTCTTCCACTAGACCCCCACCTCCCAAAGTTTCAATCACTTCTAAATAGCACCATCAGCTGGGGACCAATTCCACCATACATGAGCTTTTGGGGGAAATTTAAGGTTCAAATCATAGCGATCTTCCTTTCCAAGTGGGCCTCGGCTTCTGGATGTTAAAATTTAGAAACTCATGCTCAGAGACATCCTCCACAAACTGACCCTCAAATTGAAAGGATTCCATTTCAAATTAGAAACAGTGTACATTTTGAAAACATTTATCTATGTATTAGTATTGGAAACTTATTTAAGAACTTTGAAACCATACATAAGTGGTCTATTTTCCACTGAGAAATTGGGCTGAAATTTTTTCCTGTTTCAAGATCTTTAGGGAAAATAAAAAGTATAATTCTACCATTTATTCATGGATCTCTTCCACTTGACACTAGCCTGCATGACGACATCTCTTCACACACAGCAGAAGAGCTGAGTATGGAACTCTGAGGATTCTTACATATTTATAAGGTTCTTGTAAAAATATTCCTGGCCTCAAATTTAAAGGTCTACTGACTCACCAACAGCTAACAAAACATTGGGATATCAGTTGGATGTTAGGCTGCCAATTACAGGAAGAAAGAAAAAAGAGTAAGTCAAAGGAAAAGAAAGGCGAGAAAAAGGAAGGAAGGAAGAAAGGAAGAAAGACAAGGAGAAGGGGCAGGAGGAGGGAGAGAAAGCTGGATCTATACATGTTTCCAAGTATGCCAGTTGAGGCAAGTTTTCTGACTGGATTCAGTTTCTTTAAATTCAACAAATATTTAATGAGTACATACTACAGTCGTCCTTTAATATCTGTAACAGATTGGATCCAGCCTCTGCCCCCTGCTCCCTGATCTGCAGATACCAAAATCTGTTCAATTCCCATATATAAAATGATTTAGCATTTGCATATGACCTACACACATCCTCCTGTACTCACTAAACCATTCCTAGATTACTTCTTTTTTTTTCTTTTTTTTTTTTTTTTTGTTTTGTTTTGTTTTTTTGTGGTGCCGGGGATCGAACTCAGGCCCTTGTGCTTGCAAGGCAAACACTCTAATCACTGAGCTAAATCCCCAGCCCCCCTAGATTACTTCTTATACCAAACATGATACCCACATATCACTTCATTCACATAGATTCATCATAGTACCCAGCATGCAGTAAATTCAAGTTTTGCTTTTTGGAACTTTCTGGATTTTTTTTCTGGAAAATTTCTAATCTACAGTGGTCTTAGTCCCTCAACGTGGAACCCATAGATATGCAAAGCAAGGCACTGCAGGGAAAAACATTAACAAGGTAGTGTCTTCAAACCTTTTTAAAACTAAGATTAAATGAAAACAAAACTGGAAATGAGCTTCACGAATGTATACACATAAGCCTTCATACTATTTGTGTATAATATAGCCACAGTATGGTGTTATATAAGACCTCAGTGGAAGAATGCACACAAAATACTTATCTGACCACTTCCCCATCCCATTTGAAAATCCTACTTAAAAATAATAACAATGGAAAGGGTGAGAGCAGGATACATGCCTAATGGCGTACGTCCCTACCTTCTTTCCTTTCACCTGCTCATCTTTTCACCATCCTCCCATCCCACATTTCCCTGAAGTCAACCTGTTACTCTGACTTCAGAAGATAGGATCAGATAACTCCTTTAGTACTATAGTGGAAATATTATTGGAAACTAAGTACTGTAAATGTTTCCTACTTCCGCCATCACCCATATCCTGTCCAAGCCACCATGTTCTCAGCTGCAGAACCGCAGAAGCCTTCTAACAAGTCCCCTATCCCTTTATAAATTAACTCTCCCATCACATTACCTCTCATACAGCATTTTTAGTATGTGACTCAGATCATGCCACCCACCTTGTTAACACCATCTAGACTCTGCACTGAAAATAAAATCCATCATGATATCAAAGGCATCACGTAATTGGCTCCAGTCACCTCTCCAACTTCATCTGTACCTGCCTCTCATAGCACTATACTTCAGCTTGTCCATGTCTGCATATACCAAGGTCTTCCCTGTCAACATCCCTGTCCATGTGTTCCATCTTTCCCAACTCCCAGCAGGTAATCACATTACCCACTTTTCAGACTCAGTTTAACTTTCTAGAAGTCTCCCTGAATACCCTTCCTAAGGTGATCCTTGCCCTCTTCTTCCTAAAACTCCTTGTCCGCTCTCCTTGCTCATTTTCTTCAATGAACTTATGATCTTCTGAGGTTATTTTTTCTCTCCCTCCTGCTGGAATACAAGTCCCATAGGACCAAGAGAGTGTGCTCAGCATGCAACACACAGCCTACATTAGAGAAAACAGTCAAGCAGGGCTCGTCCCTCAGTTCCTCTGTTATTAACATTTTGTATTTGTATGGTATATTTGTTACAACTGATAACATATTGATATATTATTATTACCAAAATTCCATAGTTTACTTTAAGGTTTACTCTTTGTGCTAAGTTCTATGGGTCTGACATCATGACATACATACACCATTGTAGAGTAGTATCATGCAGAATGGTTTCCTCACCCTAAAAATCTCTTGTGCTCTGCCTATTCATCTATCATCCCTCCTTCTGACCTCCTGGCAACCACTGGCCTTTCTACTGTTGCCATAATTTTGTCTTTTCTAGATAGTCAAATAGTTGGAATTATACAATTTGCAGCCTTTTCAAATTGGCTTCTTTCACATAGCAATATGCATTTAAGTTTCTTCCATGTCTTTTCATATTTTGATAGCTCATTTCTATTTATTGTAGAATAATATTCTATTGTCTGAATGTATTACAGTTTATTCACCCAGTCACCTAGTGAAGGACATTTGGCTGCTTCCAAGTTTTAGCAATAATAAATAGAGCTGCTAATAAAAATTCATATGCAGGTATTTGTATAAGTTTTAAACTCCTTAGTAAAATACTTAAGAGTGAGACTCCTGAATCTGATGGTTACTGCATTTTGCTTTTGTAAGAAACTGTCAAACTGTCTTCTAAAATGGCTGTACTATTTTGCATTTCACCAGCAATAAGAGCTCCTGTTGTTGTATATCCTCAGCAGCCCATGGTGTTGTTAGTGTTTGGATTTGGGCCATTTTAATAGGTGTGTAGTAGTGGCTCATGGTTTTGCAATTTCCAGGTGACATATGATATTGGCCATCTTTCATATGCTGACTTGCTATCTGTACATCTTTCTTGCCATACTTATTGTTCATATTTTTGTACCCCCAGAAAAAGAGCAAATACTCATTTTTTAATTTAATTTAGTTTTATTCTTTTTATTAGTACATATTTGTCATATATGTTGCTCACATTCATCATAGGGAATTTGTACCTCTACATAATATATCTTATTCTTCTTTTCTCCCATTCTCCTCCTCTCCCTCTAGTTCTTCTTTCTGTCCTTATTGACAAAAGTTTTGTTTCCATTTTTTCCTTCTATGCTCTTTTTTCCCCTTTTCCCCCTCCTTGCATTCTTTCTAGCCCCTCCCTTGTTCTCCTTCCCATTTGAACACATTCTTCCTACTTCCCAATACCTATCCTCCATTATGCTCCCTTTTACCTTTTGGGTTTCTCAAACAAGAGAAACAATGTGATATTTAAACTGGTATGTCCAGTTTATTTCACTTAAGATTATGGTCTCAAGGTGCATCCATTTCCCTACAAATGACTAAATTTTATCCTTCTTTATGGTAGAATAGTACTCCATATATAATGCCACATTTTCTTTATCCATTCATCTGTTGATAGGCACATAGGCTGTTTCCAAGATTTAGCTACTATAAATTGTGCTGCAAAAAATATGGATATGTGTATATCACTCTGGTATGATGCTTTTAACTCTCAGGAAGATACTAGGAGGGGAACAGTGGGTCAAATGGTACCTCTAGTTTTAGTTTTTTGAGAAATCTCCATACTGATTTCCATAGTGGTTGTACCACTTTACAGTCCCACCAGCAATAGAGAAGGGTTTCTTTTTCCCCACAGCCTCACCAGTATTCACTATTGGTTGATTTCTTGATGATAGCCATTCTTTCTGAAGTGAAATGGAATCTCAGTGTTGTTTTAATTTGCATTTCTCAGATGACCAGTGATACTGAATATTTTTTCATAAATTTATTTGCTGTTTGTACTTCTTCATCTGAGGAATGTCTATTCATTTCAGATGCCCATTTTTGGATTGGGTCTTTAAATTTGGGGGTGGTGTCTTTTTTTTTTTTTTTAGTTCTTTATATATTCTAGATGTTAGTCCTTTGTATGAGGAGTAACTAGTAAAAGTTTTTTCCCATTCTGTGGGATGTCTCTTTACTCTATTGGTAGTTTCCTTTGTTGTGCAAAAACTTTTCAATTTGGTGTGATCAATCAATGATCAACCAGTTGTTAATTCTTTGTAATATTTTCTGTGTTACTAGAGTTTAGTTCGTAAAGTCTTTGCCTACACTTACATCTTCCAGAGTTTTACCTATTCTATCTTCTACCAGATTTATGGCTTTTGTTTTAATATTTAGATCTTTGGAACATTTTTATTTTAGTTTAGTGCATGGTCTAGCTTAGCAATATGGGTCTGGGTTCAAATTTTGGCATGTAGTTTTCCCAGTACCATTTATTAAAGATGGTATTTCTTCCAGTAAAGGTGCTTGGCCCCCTTGTAAAAGATAAGGTAGCTAAGTGTGTTCAGAGTTGTTTTTGCATCTTCTGTTCTGCTTTGGGTCTGTTTTTGCCAGTACCATGCTGTTTTTATTATGGTAGCTTTACAGTATAACTTCAAATTAGGGATTATGGTGCCCACTCCCTTGCCCTTGTTGCCCAGAATTGCTTTTGCTATCCTAGGTCTCTTCTGGTTCCATATAAATTTTAGGATTGTTTTCTATAATTCTGTGAGGTATGCTATTAGTATTTTGGATGGGAGTGCATTAAATGTGTATAGCAGCTTTGGAAGTATGGCCATTTTCACTATATTTGGAAGTATGGCCATTTCACTATTTCACTATTCAAGAACAGGGAATATTGTTCCATTTTCTGATATCCTCTTCAATCTCCTTTTTCTCCTTTTCAGAGTATTACAGTTTCCAATGTATAGGTCTTTCACTTCTTTTGTTAAATTAATTCCTAAGTATTTCATTTTTCTTGATGCTATTGTGAAAGGTACTGTTTCCCTAATATCTCTCTCAGTGAGTTTGTTATTCACGTACAGGGATTCTATTGATTTCTGAGTACTGATTGTATCCTGCTACACTGCTATGCTGCCAAATTTGGTTATTAATTCTAGAAGTCTTTTGGTGTAGTTTTTGGGGTCTTCTATGTCACCAGCAAATAATGATAATTTAACTTCTTCCTTTTCTATCCATATTCATTTTATTTCTTTCTCTTGTCTAATTGCTCAGGCTAATGTTTCCAGAACTATACTGAATGGAGTGGTGATGGTGGGCATCCTTGTCTTTTTCCTGATTTTAGAGTGCACACTCTCAGTTTGGGGCCATTTAGT
Organism: Hystrix cristata; assembly: GCA_004026905.1. NCBI lineage: Eukaryota > Metazoa > Chordata > Mammalia > Rodentia > Hystricidae > Hystrix > Hystrix cristata. The sequence continues at coordinate 46,152 of PVJO010003143.1, read as the reverse complement.
GTGATGTTGGCTGTTGGTTTATTATAGATGGCTTTTATCAGATTGAGATTAAGCCCTTATATTCCAATTTTCTGTACGTTTTTACTATGAATGGGTGCTGAACTTTGTCAAAAGTTTTTTCTGTACAAATACTCATTTGATTGCCTGCTGACCTAATGTTTAATCTTCATGAAATCAGCAAAATGATGGCTTTTGGAATCAAGCTAGGGTAAAAATTTCAGCTCTTTTGCTTGCATTTTCTGTAGCTCCTAAAACAAATCTCTGAGAATCCACTTCCTCATTCTGTGGCACCCTACGGGAATAATGTTCCTTTCTTCTATTATTGTAAAGAATAATCAGGGTAACTTCCAAAATGGCATAGTCTTGCCACCTACATAGTAAATACTTTGTGCCTACTACTTTTCCAAGGGATAGGATTGTAAGCAATACATGGCACTTTCATGGAGCTGACAGTATTGTTAGGAAGATATTTTTAGTAATGATCTTTTTCTTCATTCTATGATTAATGTGGAATTACAAATTCAAAAAATTAAAAGCACAGTCTGTCAATAGGTCTACACATCATCCTGATTAAAACAGAAAATGATTAATGAGTATTTTGCAGGTGCTGAAACATAGATTCATAAGATTTTTAATTCTACCTTTAGAGAGGTTCCTTGTCTTTATGTGACTGTAGAGTATGGAGAGGCAAGAGCAACACTGTTAAAAGCTGGGCAAACAGACCAAGTTCCTGTACTTAATTAATGAAAGATCTACACATTTCCCACCAAAATATAGGTACTGAATCAAGTTTGTAATATTCGTAGCTATATGAGCCATCTGGGAAATAATTTACTGACATATTCTATAGCCCCAAAATCAAATTATTAGACAAAGAATGTTGGTACCCAACAACCAAGGAATAAGGAGGGGTCATGGGACAGAGGGAAGTCCTTTTCCAAATGAAATGTAACCCTTGGCAAAGCTCAAAGGTGCAGAAAATCTCTACAACAGAGGAAGTTTAAAGAACTTTCCATTGGTGGAGGAAGTAATGCTTAAAGTAAGTGGCAAATGATGATCTGTCTTGGTGAGTAGCTTTTACCAATACCACAGACAAAAGCAAGAAAAAGAATAATGTCAATTGGAATATCCCAATTTCAACTTGATGACAACTTCTGGCCATAAGTAGAAATGCTTTTTTCTCAGGGGATTCCCAGGTTTCTGAGTCGACACTGTGGGAACTCTTAACTATATCTAGCACCATCTAGTGAAATAACTTAGAATACTTGGATCTTTAAAATCCCAAAGTAAGAAATGTTTAAAAGCATAAAGGAGTAAAGTTTATGGTTTTTTTAAGGATGCAATAGGGGCATGAAGATGTTTTTAAGTCAATCAGACAATCAGCCAAACCACCTTCCTTGGTTTGGCTTTTGGGAGAAAGAAATGTGGAGTAAGAAAGAAAAGGCTGGCTGCAGAGGTAAGAATTTGGGTAAACAGGGTCTGTGCAGTCTGAACTGAAAAGAGGAGGATGTGCAATTGAGTGCTGGCACTAGCCAGCCCTGCTCCAGAGAACCAAACATGGGCATCTCTTCAACTTCTTGCTCTGTGATATGTCGTAGACAGCTTGAAGTCAGTTGTGGTGGGAAGATTCATACAATGGAAATTGGCACATGTATAGATGAAGGCTACCCACCCCCCAGGAAGCCAACACTCCTTGTAAATGGAGGCCAAAATGAGGTACTGGTGATGGTTGGGGCCCACTAGCCAAAGAAAACTGAGTTTAAATTGCATGTGGTCAATGTGTTAACCGGTGGCTGCTAAGCCCTTTTCAAAAATCTCAAAATTACCTAAATTTACTTTAAAAATCATAGAAATTCAAGCTGTTTTATCTTTCAGCAATCAGTCAAAAATGTATCTGGCACCTTTGGGAAGAGATCACTGGGGTACCGAGTCTTAGCTAGAGGTGGCTAATGGACAGGTTGGGTCTAGAAAAGGACTTGGAAACAACAAAACCAGTTTTTTAACCTGCTTGACCTTCATCAGTGGGGGGATTTTTTTCAAGAGTCCAATTTCCTATTACAGTGCTGATATTCCAAAGAAGAAATTGGCCAATGGTGAGCTCCACTTCCCTCTTCCCTCTTTTACCTAGAGGAATATGCTTTACTTCTCTATCTCATCTAAGGGGTTGGAGGAATGGGAACCAAAACTTGCCTCTGCCCACAGATGCACCAGGGGTTCACTATACTGGATTCTCAACCTGAAAATTGTTGATCATAGATGGGTCTTCAACTCAGAAGGACTCGATGTGACACTGATGGAAATCACGCCTGAATAAGAGAGCTCTCCATCCAAAAACTAACTGACATTAGGTGTCTGAATGAAGTATCCTAATCCTATAGAAACATAATTAGAAACCTATAATTTTTATAAAAACATAACAGTCAAGAAAAGTTATATGGGGGCCGGGGATTTACCTCAGTGGTTAAAGTGCTTGCTTCACAAGCGCAGGCCCTGAGTTTGATCCCCAGCACCAAAAAAAAAAAAAGGAAAAGAAAAGAAAAGTTACTTAGGCTTTTTTAAAATATTCATAGTCAAGGATAGAAAAGGCATTGGTTCGTATCGGAGCTAACATCCCTTATATGGAGAGTTTGTGGTTTTTTAATTTAAAAAGGTGACTCATTGTGATTCTCAGGTTTTACAAATAAAAGTAGTGTCTCCTCCCATAGCCATCACTGGGGAGTCCCTAGTTGGCACTATACAGCACAGCATACACATGGGTGGGCCATGGGACACCTCTGATTTCTATAGAGTTAGGAAGAAGTTTGCATTAGCAACCAGTATTTATAATTGGGAAATACCACATGAAAATTCAAATTCATGACTTTTCTAGGGCAAAACAAATAGGACAAGACAATTTGGTCCTGCATTCCTGCTGAGAGTGGCCATTCCCTGGAAAGACACATACTCTTCAACATGCCACAATCCCCACACCGTGCTATGCCCAATTATTCATTTGATTACCTCCCTAGTCTTGCTCCCTGACCATGCTGAAATGCGTACTTTCCGAACTATGGGTGTACCCAGCTGAGCTACCAGGGACACTGGGCCTGTCTGAGCGAACTTCTTAGACACAACCCACTGAAGGTCACCTGAGCTCCACGTGGCCCTGGGCCTGCCCTCAGATGTGCAGAGGCCCTTTGTAGGCAAGAACACACTCAACTTACTTGCAGACTGAAAACCTGAGCTGCCTTTGGAGACAAGACCTGGAGTTTGTGGTTGAGCACGTTTATTTCTGAATTTAATGACATGGAGAGCCACAAGTCTGCCCACAGAATCAATTTTTCATGAAAAGAGAGAAAAGCTATTGAGTCAAATGTTCCAAGAGTGCCTGGTCTAGGGCATAGTGTATTTATAGCTTGGTTATACAGACACAAATGCCTCACTCACTGAAGAAAAGAAATGAGAGCTACCATTACCAAACACTTGTTCTTGGTTTTCTTTCCATTTTTCCAATCACTCAGGTGGGTTTATAGTGAGGAATTCAAGCTTCAGAGACTTAATTACCATGAGCAAATCACACAGCTTAATATTTAACAGATCTAACACCCAGTGCACAGGCTGACTGCCAAGCCTCACCTTGTCTACTACCTTGTGCTGGTATTTTATATTTTTAAATGACCCTTTGTACTCTTCAGTGCAGTTTCTTAAAGATCATTTCCCTTAAGCCCTGATACAAATTTATGAGGTGGAAGAATTATTATCCACATTTCATACATGAACAGTTAAGGAACAAAAAATTTAAGTCTCGATTTAATAATTAGTAACTAAGAAGTAGTTCTCAGGTTTTCTAACTTTTAATCCAGTGTTCTTCCCACTTGATCAGACAAAAGTCCTACTTTGAACTGAACATCTTATTTTTCACTTGCTTAAAGTCAGAGAGTTATGCTATAAAAATGGTACATATTTCTTTTCATGAAAGATTTTTTTAATTTGAAAAGAGGGTGAGAAATGAAGAAGGACAAAAGTTTTAGATTATTCTACTCATTAAAATAACCACGCTTCTTTTAAGGTAGCTAGCAAGACTGCTCCATAACTGAGCTCTATTTATAATTGCAGAGACAAATTTAGTCTTTTGTGGCAAAGGCAGTTGACAAGGAAAATAGATCTGGGTAAAATAGTTTTTTGTTTTTTAAAATAGCACAACCTAGTTTAGAAGCAGTAGAAGTTACCAAAGTGAAGCCACAAACTGGAATTTTTTTTATTTTAATGGTAGAGGGGAGATCAGTGGTCTAAACAGATTGAATTTTGGTGTCAGAAAATCTGTTTTATTTATCTTCATATAGTTTTACATGTCAGAAATTTCCCCAAATAAAGATTTTTTAAAAGGCAAACACGAATGCTACAGAAATTGAATAAATTGTTATAATACTCTGGAGAAACATAGTCTTTCTGGAGTCATTTGTGACAGCAGAGCATCTTATAATTTTCTTCACAGTGTTTCCACTAAATTCATAGAGTCTCCAATGTTGGAAGGAGCCATCTGTTCCCCTCTTACATATACATGCCACTTTCTTCTTTCATGACAACCCTCAGACAGCAGATGCCTGGAAGTCCAAATCCAATTTATTCTATAAAAGGAACAGGCTTTGATTCCACACACTTGATATCAAGGCAGGGCCCTGAAATTCCTTCCAGACCGGGGGCTCAGGCCAGGGTGGGCTTGCCAGGCTCTGGGGCACGTGGGACCAGTCTCAAGTCAGGATGTCAACAGTAGGGAAAGTCCAGGAGAACCGGTGGGGCAGACAGACTAGAAGACAGCAGTGTTTGGTAGAGGCAGGTTACAGCCATCTGCACCTGAGTCCTGTGACAGAAAGACTAAGGAGAACAGATTGAAAACCAATCTGGAACATTCTTACAAGGATGGTTACTGAAACAAGGAATTGGTAGAACTGACATATGGAGTCATGGTGCATTCTGAAATGCTGAGCTAGTTTCTTCCCTATCCTTCTTCCTTTTGTCCCAGAGGCTGAGACAAGGTTGAGACTTCAAGAGGAACTCAGGAAGTTCCAGGACCGCTATCAAGGAGTGGTGACAGGGACAGGAAGCCAGACAGGTCACTGCATTGCAACAGACTCACAGACGACCAAGAGACACCAGATGATGGAATCTTTTGTCCCAGAGATGGCAGAAATAAGACTGTGCCAAATATTTCAAGCACACACACTGAGCAAAGACAAAGCTTTGTTTGGGGAATGTGGGCTTCAGCCACACTGGGATTTCAGCTGAAGGGAGCAGGCTGTTGGTCAGGAGGATGGCCTCTAATGCCCAGGACGAGGTGTCCCCCCTTCCCCGGGCTCAGCCCTCCATGGCCTAGGGGACCTGCCATGGAAGCCGGTCGTCAGTGGGTTAAGATATGGGCTCTGGAATCTAGTCCGCACTTTAAATAAACCTTAGCTTTGCACTATATCAGTTTTTACTCCCCCATTTTCCACTAAGAGCCCCACTTCTTCATTCTTCATCAGAGTGAGGGCAAGGACCCAAAGAGAGATGGAGGGTCATTGTGGAGGAACCCTATGCCCCCATTAGGGACACTCCACTACTACAAGATGCAACAATGGTAGTTCCTAACTGCCTCAAAATGGCACTGTCTCCTTAAAGAGGCCTGACAAGGACATCAGCTCTGTGGTAAGTAACAGAGAGCTGGACAAAGATCGTCAGGAAGCAGACTCATCCCTAAAGAGTATGGATCCCCATAGCCACAGCAAGTACCTCTCACTGAGCACTTGCGAGGGGCTATCATTCCAAGCCCTTTATTCCAGTTATTCTGGAATAACTCATTTAATCTTCATATTAAGGTAAAAGTACTGTCATTATCCTCACCTTTCAGATGAGGAAACCAACAGGCACAGGCAGTAACTTGCCTCATACCAAATCACTAAGTCACAAAGCTGAGAAGTGGCAGAGCCAAGACAGAATGCATTTGGGTGGATAGAATAATGGTCTCCCAAAGACAACCCAGACCTCATCCCCAGAACGTTTGAATATGTTACCTTAAGTAGCAAAAGGCACTTCACTGTTATGATTAAATTAAGGATGTTGAGAGGGAAAGAGAATCCTGGGTTATCCATGTGAATCCAATATAATCACAAGGATCCTTCCAAGGGAAGAAAGAAAGTCAGAGTAACAGGAAATGTGGTGTCAGATCAAGAAGAGAAGTTGGAGGGATGTAAGGAAGTGGGCCTGAGCCAAGAACACATGCAGGTGGCTTCTAGGAGCAAAAAATCAAAGGAACAGATGCAACCCCATACCCTGCAGAAGGAAAGCAGCCCTGCCAATACCTTGATTCTACAATCCTCACTCCAGAATTGTAAGAGAATAAACCCGTGTTATTTTAAGCCACTAAATTCATGATAATTTGTTACAGCAGCAATGGGAAACTAATACAACCAGTTAGCCTGACTCCAGGACCTGTACACTTAATCATTCAATTACATCATCTTTCAAGTGTTAGATGTCAATATTCTTAGAAAGACTCCACAAAAGAAGTTTCATATGGTTTCAAGGTCTCCGTTTTTTTAAGCCCCATATACTCAATGTATACAGAACTTTAATTACTATTTTAGATTGATTGTGGTGTGCACACCACTGATACTCAGCTCAAAGATGCTGGTGAAGTGGTAACCATTTCTCAAAATGTTACTTGGGGATTGGGTTTCCTATTCCCTTTTCTCAGTTAGTAAATAACCCCAGAGACCCGCCTGCTGCTCCAGACACCCTGCCCCTTCCTTATGCTCCACAGACCTTCCCACAACACAGCCCCTAAGAGGGGTCCGCCCCACTGCAGTCCATTCTAATGATCAGTGGCCACAGGAAAGCAGATGTTTTACATTTTGAACTTAATACCAGAACATATACATGCTTCTAGTAACTCAGAGCACTCTAGAACTTTCACTTATGACTAGTTTCAGAAACTTCTTCTCAGTCAAAGAAAATAATCACAGAGTAAAAAGCAGCATTTAGGGTAAGGCAAAATTTAATAAAATAACTTTATACTCTAGAGTACAACAATTAAGCCCTTGGTAGGCCAGCTCTAGACTTCTAAACTCTGAACCATGACCCCCTTACCTAAGAAGAAACCACACCCAAAATCCATGTCAGTGACTACCACAAAGGCTCAGCTTTAGCACATGTGCCTCTTACAAACGAAACTGTGCGAGTGTCACAACCCTTATCCTGTCCTCTTACCTAGTACAAGAGAACTTGAGAATCAGATAAGTACACTGTGTCTAAAGTATTATGAAATGTCATTAATTGTATCAAAGACATCTCTGGCTTCATTCAAAAGGAGTTTCAGTCTATTGATGTCCATATTCTTAGTCTCCTCTGAGTAATACAACTGGGTGAATCAGTATTTTCCTCAAAAGACGCATGTTGGGCTATAGCCTGAAACTTCACTCTGTTGATAAAAATGATTCTTTAAGGAAAACTGCTAAGAGAACATGTAAATATATCTTACTTTCCTAAAGATATATCGTAGAAGTCGATGGTGTGCTGGGTACATGTGTTGTCCGTGGACGCCCAGGTCAATGAGATAGAACAACAGGCTTTAGAGTCACATTAGCATCAGCTCACCCCTTGTTCTACTATTACAGCCATTATCTGTGTGACCTTCACAGGTCAGCTGATTTCTGAAATCAGTCAGTAGAAAATGGGAATAATCATTCCTCCCTTTCATACTGGTAAATGAGATAATGGCTTAATGTGCCTCCCATAGTACCAGTGACCTGCAGCCCTTTGGTCATGAGTAGCTCATCTTGTCCATGTGAGAGACAAGTGGAGGTAATTGTCCTTCACCAGTACTCTCCAGATCACCAAACGATGTTCTAAAATGCTAAAGTATCAATCTTGACTCAACTTGATAACCAAGCATGCTTTCCTTCATAGTGCTAGACATGATGCAAAAGAAGCAAAAGCCTTGCATGTTCCACAGGACTTATAAAAAAGTTTTGGAACCCAGAGCTAAGCACAAGAATATTCTGCTTCTAAGAAAGGCAGAATTATACCAATGAAAAACTCAAGGTGGAGTCAAGTATGAGTAAAACCTTCCCAAAGCTCCACCCAATGGCAATCCTGAATGTGGAGACCACCATACTTTTATTGCCCAGTAATCAAGGCTTGCTTGTCCATCGATATTTTTCCATAAATTTGAGAAAATAGAGTAGGTGGTCCACCCTTGCCATTTTTACCACTTCTGAGCCAGCCATTTAGAAGAGGGATCACAGCTCTGGGATTCTATGCCTTCCTTCCTTTTTCCAGGCACACTGCAGGGATGATAAGATGAAAGAGCAGCTGCTTTGCAAAAAGATGGGGAACTGGAACCCAGCTGTGACCCCCAAAATAGACATGAAGATACAGAGAATGTATTTTTCTACCCAATAGCCTGAGGGAGAACCTCTTCAATTAAAAACACTTTTGATACAGTGCCAGACTGCCCAAGATGACCGCCTAAAAATATATGAAAATCTAGGAAAAACAAGCTCTCCATCCTGGAGGGAATGTCAATGGAAAATAGTTGCTAGGCTTTTCCAGTTACCAGTAATAAAAGAAAAATAGGCTCCCCATTATGAGTCTAATGCTTCAGGGACTATCAGCTGGTTCCAAGCCAGCTTTGGGATTTTCTGAGTGCGTTACAAATTACAGGAACAAAATGTGGACTTTTCACTCAGACCATGTTTTCTGAGGCCAGACTATTTATTATTAGGTTTACTTCCTAGTGGTCTACAGCTGAAAATGAAGTCTCCATGTATGGAATCACAGATACTGTTAATTCGAACAGCAAATGTACAGACCTTTCCTGAAAGAATTAAGAGAATTAACACGCAAAACTAAATAAGGTATCAATTCTTGTATTATCAAATGCTGATACCTGGATATTTATATTTTTGTCAGGCTAAATTGTGTTTGTTTGTTTTGTCTTTGGTGCCAGGGATCGAACTCAGGGCCTTGTGCTTGCAAGGCAAGCACTCTAACCACTGAGCTAAGTCCCCCAACCCTGTCAGGCTAAATTTTTTCAGAGAAATCCTGAATAAAAAATATTGAACCCAAAGTGTAACCTATGTACATAGTCTGCATTTATTTACCTTCTTCATACAGATGCCTTCGTGGGAACTCTAACATAATGCCCTCATTATTAGAGTTGTTATAAGCAACATCTGTTAATGCTTCTGGCTCTATAGATCTCATTAGTTATGTATTACTTTATTTCTGCTAGCAGACTGTGAAGTCTTTTACGCTTTTTTGGTTTTAGTTTTAGTTTTTGTTTTTATGGTACGGGGGATTGAGCCTAAGGAGCCTTGAGTTACATCCCTATCCATTTTCATTTTTTTGTATTGAGACAGGGCATTGCTAAATTTCTCCAGTTGACTTTGAACTTGTGATCCTCCTGCGTCATCTTCTTGAAGGTAGGATTTTATGTTACTCATTTTTTAATCTTTGTTCCAATCCTTAATACAATGTCTGACTTACAGAGATACTCAATAAATGTTCACTGAAGGAGTTCCTCTTTTGTGAGCTGCAGGTGAAGATATTTTCTTTTGGATTCAAATAAATATCCATAAATAAATTTCTTTTAGACTTTAGTGCTAGGAAGATTTTTTTTTTAATCTCTGCCATCAGGCCTCTCTCTCTCTTTCTCTCTCTCTCTTTCTCTCTAATAAAGCAATATAGCACATTATGTTTCCCCAGGAAGCACCATGCCAAGTTTTAAGCTCAATATAGTCATTCTTCTTGTCCTAGAATTTTTGATACAATACTTTCCCTCCTTCCTTTCTCTTTAAATAGATTTTGAAATTTTTCATCTTTGTTTTATGTAAACTTCTTTTTAGGTTGCTTCAAGTACTTGTTGGAAGAAAATAGGACGTAAGTAGTGAGTTTTAAAAAATAAATAAGAAAATAATTTAGGATATTTCCTCTCATTGGCTTTTTGTGTATGCTGCCAAAATATCTTCAAGATGCACTTATGTTCTACCCGTGAATTTTTAATGTTTTTCAATACAAGTGAGCTGAGCAAACATAGTGTTAAACTGAGGAATGTCTTTTGGGCTGGAAGAACACAGGTTAAAGTTCACCACTGACCGTCACTCGCTGTTTGACCTTGAACAAGATAACTAAATTTGTAAGCATGAGCTCTCTCATTTCTTAAATGGAGTGCATCATTCTTTCAACAGAGATTTAGTATCTTCACTGCAGGTCAGGGTACAGATGTCAAATAAAGAGGAGGGAGCCGTGTAATCAAGTTAGTGCATAGTGTATGAAGAGAGACTGAAAAGCAAACAGATGATTACCATAAAATGTATCACAGCCATGCTGCATAGGCTACAGGATTTACACAGAAGGGGGACATCTAAATCAGACTGGGTGCTTCCAGACTATTTGACAAGAGGCAGCAGTTGTGTTGATTTTTAAAGTTGATTGGGAATTAGCTACATGAAAAATGGGGCAGGAAAGCGGGAAGGGGGCATTCCAGGGCTCAAGAGGAACACATGTGAAATCCCAGAGACTGAAACAGCATGACAAGTTGGGAGAACGACAAATTGTTGGATGATAATATAATATGCGTCCTGTCTACCTCCCAGGGAGGCTTCAAGGATCCACTGAATGGATGTACACATGGGGAGCGCTTTGTAAACTGTAAAGCACCACGCATGTGTTTAAATGTAAAAGGTTATTATTAGACACTCATATTTTTCTCCCTCCAAATTGGAAACATTTGCTGAAGTAAACATTGCTGATGCATTAGCTGTCAGGATAGTGTATGATATTTGGAAAACATTTGCCAATGTCTGTTCAGTTTTTAAATTCCCAGTCACATGTGTTTTTTGTTTGAGAAAATGCATCAAGAAATAATGGATTTATTGTTAATTGTGCAACATCAGAGCTTCAAGGTTTAAATCATCTCTATTCCATGTCAACTTTATTCCATGTTAACTGCAGACATTTGCAGTTGTTTATTTATTAATGCAAACTGATAAGTGAACAATACTACTTCCTCGTACGGATTAAAATTTATCAAAGGAAATTCAGAATTCTTCACGTGGACAAGAGTGCCAATAAAAATAAATTCCCTCTGAGAAAAAGAAGGAGAGAAGCGTGGTTATCTCCAATTAAAATGGCTTCTTAAAAAGACACAATGGAGATGAGATTCAAATATTCATTTCCCTATTGAAGATTTGAAGAACTAAACACTTCCTTTTTGGGGAAATTTCCTCTGTGATTAGAGAACTTTTTAAAAAGGCATTAGGGATAGAAAAATTATGATGGGTAACTCATGTTCACAATTGTTAACATTCATACACTATCAGTCCCTGGGGAGTTTGAATACTGCATTGAAAAAGTGCTTTCATTTTCCCTCCTTCCTGTAGGAGGAAGACTTGAGGCAGAAAAGAATAATAGGACTTTTTTCCATGTTACCATCAAGTTGTCTGGGCATTATTTTTTAATAGTAAGCCCTCAGAAAACAACCGTCATCCTGCCCTGGCATCTCCTTGCAAGAGAACTGCTTGGAGTCTCGGGAGGTCGTGTGAGTGATGAATTTTTATAGTGAGTCACAACTAATTAAATCGCTCATTAACAATATTGATCATTGAGATCTAATATATGGCACTGATGAACTAAGTAATATGACCATTTGTTCCCTTTTCTGTACAGGAAAACCAAATCATAGCTTATCCAAGCTGGATAGCAGAATAACTAAAAGGTTATTCTGTATGACTCCTTGTTTTATGGATGAGAAAATTTAAGAGAAATGTCAGCCCATTTTCTTAAGGTCAGGCAATGACTAAATGGCACAGTCAGTCTTAAAGCCTCAGGGGCCACTCGCCTACCCTCGCTGGGGATACAAGGCAGCAGATATCCACGGAAAAGACGGGAACTGCTGTTGGTTGAGTTGCGGGGGCGGAGCTTAAGGCCAAGAGCTCGCCTGTTGCCACTCAATCCCACCACATGAGGATCTGTCAAGGCCCTTTTTCCACAGACTAGCTCAAGACACTGGGACCACAAAGCAAACAGCCCCTGCTGGGCAAGTGGAGTGGCGTGGAGCTGTGACTGGGCTCGCAGCCAAAGCAACAAACTCCACTGTGCCTTAACAAGAGAGGTGGCTGAAACTCCAGACAAATTGACTTGCTTCAGAGGCAAGCTGGGAAAAAATGATTTGTTGTAGAATTCCTGTTAGTCCAGTCAGCTCCCATTCTCTTGTGAAACCGGATTTGTAGGCACATGCACTGGCCAATGAGTCAGCCCTTAAAAAGCCATTCATAATTTATGTATAAACAAGAATAGCTTTTGTTTCAGGGAATTCGGGACGGTTTTGTAGCCTGCTTTCTTCCAGTCCCGATTCTGCAGAACAGTTCCTGTCTGAAGGCAGGTCTTAGAGGCCTCTGAATACTTTGATGTTCAGACATCTGGAACTTATACTTGGTGTTGACTAATGAGTATTATTATTTTATTATGTATTTATATATGATCTGAAAGAAATTTGAGGTTATATGCCACATAACTCTGTATACACACTGAACAATGACAAATTCTTCTTACCCATTATACTTATGATTTATTACTCAGGCAGAAGAAGTTCTGAGTCATTCAATTGACATATAATTGTGTTCTGGAAGATAGTAATGGGATAGAGAGAATGTAAAATTGCCCTTAACATATATTGTTAAAATAATTTGTAAGTGGACAAAATGGACCCCAGAGATATTATTTCTCTTATTTAAAAAAAAAATCAAAGGATGGCCAATATGGCAATAAGCTCCAGCTCTCCTTTTGAATGAGTTAAGAAGAGCCTTGGTCTTAGAAATACATGTGGGTATGTTTGAAAGGGCAATAAACAATGCAGAATGGATCTGACTTCAAAGAGTGCCTATTGGAGAACCAGACCTATTTCAAAGTTAAATGCACCATATCTAGTTTGCCTCAGTACCAATAAGCCACAGGTAAACACTGTAAGATCAAAGAGAAAGGTGGGTGTGTGATGACATTACTTTCTCCACAAAGCATTTCCCCCAAGGGACACTGGAGACGGCACCTTGTAACAGCCTCTGCCATGTGCTCAGGAATTTATTTTCAAGGAGTGTCAAAGGTATTCCAGCCCATAAGAGTTGCTGCTCAGAGACCATGGAATAGGAGGCACAGTAAAGGAGGCATGAACCGAGGGAAGAGAATACTGAGCTGAGAAGAGGTAAATGGCCCCTTTATGGGCCACACAGTTGCATGCTTGCTGCCTTCTCCTCCCTCCCACGAGCAGCATCAGTGTAAGCTGGTTTGGTGCATCAGCAGGCCGCCTGGCTCTTCATGGAAGAATGAGCCCTCTGTGCACACAGGCAGAGCAGTTGCCAACAAAGGCCCACTGCGCTGTTTGGAAGCCTGCACTTGCTGTGGAATCAAAGCATTTCCAGGGGCAGACGTGAAGAGGATGTGCCATCGACAGCGAGAAGACCTCTGTGTAGCTCTCCTAGAGAATCCTTAAAACTGACTTATCTGCTTTGCTCACAGTCCCCAGTTTCACTGACACAGTGTGGGCAGCATTCATTTAAAGTCATTACCCGGAGTTCTGTTAAATCAGACTGAACTGCCTCTCAAGGCCTTTGTTTAGGAGCTAGCTAACTCCATAGCAGGGAAAAAGTCAAAAAGACTCAGCTGATCTCCCAACAGAGGAGGAGAGAGTCATAAGAACAAAATTAAATCAAAACTTTATTTAAAGATGGCCATAAAATGAAGTAATAGGGGCTGGGGATTTAGTTCAGTGGTTACAGTGCTTGCCTTGCAAGCACAAGGCCCTGAGTTCGATCCCCAGCACCAAAAAAAAAAAAAAAAAAAAATGAAGTAATAGTTCCAGGCTCCTCCTATCCACACACCTTCTTGGTGACTTTATTTTATTATCCATGATAAGTAGATTAGAATATTGCTTGGGAACACAAACTTAAAAAGAAAGGTTAGCCTTACTTTGAATAAATGCAAAAAACTGAGATGACTATGTTTAGATTGTGTGAAAATTAGCTGTCCTGTATATTTCACATGTGTCACAATATTTTCCTTTGACTGTCTTCCAATAAATGCATTTCTTGTCCAAAAGATTATATGAGTATTAGTTAATGAGAAGTAAACAATAATCAAATATTCTTAAAGAAACAGCAACAGATTCATGAGTAGCATGAACCAACCTCATTATAAATGATGGATAATAGATTGTGCCAGCTGCCGCTACTGACTGCCTTAGTGCTTCCCAAAAATATTCTCCTAAAGAGTTATTCCTGCTTTAGTTCCTAAACTAACGCCACATACATAAATCAGTATAGCAGCTAATCTTTCCTACCAGTCTCCCCACTTCTTACATTATACCAGGGCTTGTTTCCACCATGGACTAATAAATTTGAGGTTCTGACAAGATCATAACCAACTTACAACTCCCTCATTCCAGGATAGTTGCATTGCTCTATAGTCAATTGTCAGCATCTATCAATCCAGATTAGCCTGCCTTTAGAGTTGTGCTCTTGTTTCTTGTCATCCATCCTTGATCAGATGGGTTGACATAGTAGAATTAAAGTTGTTTTAAGTTTCTCTCCCTCTAGTGAGAGGCCGTGACCCCGCATAACTTGATCAGGCCATTTTCACAAGATTATATTCTGGTCCATTTTCCTCAAACCCTGAAGAGCTCCTCTCCTGCTGCTCCCCAGGCCCAGACCTAAATAACACTACTGCCTGAATTCCCAGCCCAGTTGATCCTGGTGAGATGCTTCCAGAATCAGCTGGGCCCCACGACTGCTCACTGTCCTGTTAAATTCCAGTCATGCATCTAGATCTTCCTTCAGTACCGTAGTGTCTTTACCCAGCCCTGGCTCTTTTTCTCTCTCCATTGTACAATGTCACCAAACTTGGCCAGTGAAGCATCAGGTCCAAGGCATCTTGAGCTATGATAGTCAATTAGTTATCAGTGATGAAGGAAACGAGGCTCCCTATAATTATTTCCATTGCCTTCATTTCATTGCCAATAACAACCATGCACATCAGCCCATCATAAGCTCCCTGCAAGGAAAGTCATCACTGTCAATGAGTAAAGCAAGGATTCATACACAACAGCCTACCTTCGAAAACCTATTTTCCACAGAAAAAGAAAAGGAACCACAGGGAAAATTTTTAGGCAAGCTGTCTGAAATAAAGTGCTGGAAAGATGCATTCATTTCTCCATTCAACAAATATTTATTGAGTACCTACTATGGGCCAGGTCCTTGTTCTAAATACTGTTGATATAGAAATAAACAAATCAGTTTTAAATGCCTGTTCTCATGGAGCTCTCACTCAGAAAACCACTAGCAGTGTGATCCTAAGTCATTTCCCCTTTCTGAACTATGTTTTTCTCATCCACATACCAAGATCTTGATCTAAAGGAAAAAGTGCCTTTCAGTTCCAATACTCTTAATATGCTAAGTGAATATGTGCAGATCATGTATCACGCCAATAAAAAAAAATTGCCTGCATAGATGTAAAAAAAAGATGGTAGATAAAATTCAATTTAACCAAATAATATTCACTGAGCACCTACTAGGTGTCAGGAGGAGTCAGAAATATAAAGATGAATGAATTACAGGCTCACCACCCTTTAGTATTTCAGTACCCAGTGCAGCAGGCAGACATATAAAATGAATTGTTTATAACAAATTAGTTCTTGATAAATTATACTTATTACCAACTTACATAATATACAGAAACACAAAGAATATCAAAATTGCTGGACACCCAGCCACCCAGAGGTTGTCATGCTTAATTCCTTGATGAACACTCTTCCAGATTTTCCTCTAAGCACATATATATAAATTTCAGGTACATTCTTTTCTGTCAATAGGAAAATGCAGGTATTTAAATATTGCATTTTTCCTGAAGCACGTAACACAGACTTCTGTCCTTGGAGACATTTGGATTTATATCATCATTTATTTTCTGTAAAATATTTCATAACGTGTCTATACAATTGCGTACTTACCTAGATCCATACTGATGGGCATTTATTCTAATTTTCTGTATTAATATTAACAGATATTGTAATGCTTGCTTGATTTTTTCTTTTTTTTGTCATTTGCGCCAATACTTCCTTCACTTAAAATTCCATAATGAGAATACAGATGTTAATGTTTATTTATATTTTATATTTTGAAACATTGAGTTTTCTGCCACAATTCCAGTTAACATTTAGAAAATTACCTTATTTATCCACACTTCAATTATCTTTATTTTTTTCTGAAATTGCTTATTTGCCATCTGATAAATGAAATACATAATGAGTTTTGTTTTCATTAGGTTTTCATTGGGTATCAGTAAAGTTGAAATTTTTCACATTTGTTATTAATATTTCTTGATTTTTTCAATGTGCAATTTCTACCACTTAAGTTTGCTTTTTATCCACGCACAAGATTTTCTTTGATTATTAAAAATTTTAAACATTCACAAGAAAAAAATAGTTTACCCAGCTTCAACTGTCATTAATTTCTGGACAGTCTCTTTTTCAGTTTTAAACCTCTTTTCTTTCAATCCTGTATTCCTTTGAAGC
The DNA here is from genome assembly GCA_004026905.1 of Hystrix cristata. Taxonomy (NCBI): domain Eukaryota; kingdom Metazoa; phylum Chordata; class Mammalia; order Rodentia; family Hystricidae; genus Hystrix; species Hystrix cristata. Next base: position 29,573 of record PVJO010003143.1, on the reverse strand, counting down.
AAATCCAATTCGGCCTATTACTTTGACTATGCAAGTATTTGTAAAAGACAAGAACTTCCTTCAGAATTTTTTAATGTCAACCAATTTATCAGTATTTTTCATGTGTGACTTCTGCTTTTTATGATATCCTCAAGTCATTCTTGAGGCTAAATTATTTAAATGCCTATGATTTATTTACATATTATGGTTGTTTTGTGTTAAACATTTAAATATTTGATCTACTACAAAATATAGTACTGTTTCCCTGTCATCAAATACTATTTATTACATATTTCCCCAACCAATATAAAATATTTTCCCCAATTTTTATCACATCCCAAATTCCCCACCTACTTAAGACTGATTCTACATTGGTCCATTAATCTATTGGTTGGTTTTTTATTCAGTAAACGCCATATCGACTTAATTTCTTCTATTGTCTAAAATATTTAAATAAGTGGTATGATGAATTTTCCTCATTAGACCTTCTCTCCTTATTGTCTAGCTGTTACATCTTTATTCATCCAAATTAATTTTCAAAATAATTTGTTCCATGTCCCAAAATCCTGTCATGATTTTAATTGAGAATTCCTTAGAATTATAGATTAATTGGAGGATAGTCATCATTTTCTAAAGGTGAATTTTTCTAACCAAAAAAAAAGTGTGTCTCTTCTTTTATTTATTTGTCAATCAGTGTTCTCTAGGTTTCTTCATATAGCTCTTATCATTTCCTTTATAAATTAGCTAGTTTATGCTTTTTCACTGATATTACAAATCAACATTTTAGCATATTTCTAGTTAGCTGTTTATATATAAAAAAGAGATTGGTGATATGTGTGCCACACACACATAGATATACAGTCACAGTCACTGCGAGAAACTATAACTATTTTTAAATCTCTTTCTAATTGTAGTATTCTTGATCTAGGGTTCAAGATTATTGGATTTAAAGTATTTTAAAATGAACAGACAAAAGATGGAGCAGAAATGGGACATTATCAGTTGTAACTGTTTGAACACAGCTTATAAATCAGAACGGTTAACTCTGGCACCTTAAGAGCCAGAGAGCCAGAAATTAGTAGGTCAATGTGTGTATAAAACACTTGACTTAGGAGCAAGAAGAGAATTCAAGAAGCTTCTCATAGTTCATTCTTCTCATAGTTCATTCTTTGTCTGAGAAATACCAACCATAGAGAGCATGTGGAAGTAGCATACCTCACAGAATTAGAGAAGACAATCCTAAAATTCATTTGGAACCAGAAGAAACTTAGAATAGCAAAAGCAATTCTGGGCAACAAAGCCAAAGCAGGGGCCAGTACAATCCCTGACCTGAAATTATATTACAAAGCTACTATAACAAAAACATCATGGTACTGGCAAAAAAAAATGGGACCCCAGGATCAATGGAACAGGTTAGAAGATGCAGAAACAAGTCCAAATACTCTGGGCCACCTTATCTTTGACTAAGGGGCTAAACACCTTCACTGGAAGAAAGATAGCCTCTTTAATAAATGGTGCTAGAAAAACTGGCTTTCCAAATACCAAAGAGTAAAACTAGATCCATATCTTTCACCATGCACTGAGCTAAAATCAAAATGGATCAAAGATCTAAATATTAAAACAGAAACAGTAAATCTGCTGAAAGATAGAATAGGTAGAACTGTTGAAGACATAGGTGTAGGCAAGGACTTTATGAACAAAACCCCTGTTGCCCAGGAAATATCACAAAGAATCAACAACTGGGATTTCATCCTATTAAAAAGCTTTTGTACAGCAAAAGAAACTACCAACAGAGCAAAGAGACAATGCAGAGTGGAAAAAAAATTTTGCCATTTGGTCCTCCAACAAAGAACTAATATCTCGAATATATAAAGAACTCAAAAAAATCAGACCTCCAAATTTAAAGACCCAATCCAAAAATGGGCAGCTGAGATGAATAGACACTTTTCAGATGAAGAAGCAGAAATGGCAAATAAACATATGCAAAGATGTTCAACATCACTGGTCATTCAAGAGTTGCAAATTACAACACTGAGAGTCCACCTCACTCCAGAAAGAATGGCTATTATCAATAAATCAGCCAATAACAAATACTAGAGGGGCTGTGGGAAGAAAGGAACTCTTCTCTGCTCTTGGTAGCAATGTGGACTGGTGCAACCACTGTGGAAATCAGTGTGGAGATTCCTCAAAAAAACTAAGACCAGAGGTTCCATTTCACTCAGCTATTCCCCATCTTGGTATCTTCCCAAAAGAATTAACATACCACAGGGATATATGCACACCCGTGTTTATAACAGCACAGTTTGTAATAGCTAAATCTTGGGAACAACCCAAATGCCCATCAACCAATGAATGGATAAAGAAGATGTTGTTTTTTATACATTGGAGTACTACTCTGCCATAAAGAATGATAGGTTGGGACATTTCTAGGTAAATGGATGCATCTTGAGACCATACTCTTAAGTGAAACAAATTGGATACACATGTTTAAATACTACATTGTTTCTCTGGTATGAGAAACAAAAAGTGTAGATACAGACTAAAATGTATTATATTGGGAAAGGGAATATGTTGTTCAAATGCGAAGAGGAACAAGGGAGGGGGAAACGAATAAAGGGGCAAGAAAAATAGAATACAAGGAAACAATGAAAACAAAATTTTTGTAAATAAGGAGGGAGAAGGGATTGGAGGGAGTGGAGGGGAACGGGAAAAAAAGAAGCAGAAAGATATATCATGTACGGTACAAATTCCCTATGATGAATGTTATAATTATGTATGTCTAAAATGTACCACTAAAATAACATTTAAAAAAAAAAAGAGTGAGGGGAAAAATGGTCACAGTGTTTGGTCCCATGCTTCAAGTACAAATTAGCCAGCATGGGGAACAACTTAACTCCCTTAACAAAAGAGGACTTCATCACAACCCACTGCATTGAGGCAGCACAACCAGTTCCAGAGCTAGAACAGACTTTGGAGCATCTCTTTCAGCTCCTTGTTTTTTAGAGAGGGAAATTAGACTCAGAGAACAAGGAATATGTCACAGTCACATTCAAGTTTTTCTAGATGGAGGCCAGCCTGGGTCTCCGACTTCAAGTCTTGGATTCTGTCCTTGGTGCGGTACTGCTTCAAGGGATTGTAATCTGAGCATTCTGTGGATTCTTTTATTTCTAGCATGTTACTCAGCCTTGTGGACTAGAATGTTCCTTGTACAGTATTTCAACAATATAGAGCCTTGGGCATTAGAAGACTTACTTTACTCATTGTATCAGTTGTGAATATTACCAGCTGGTTTCCAAGCAAAAGGTAATTTGAGAAATTGACTTCTCTTGGAGATAAGAACAAGTGCAAGAGTCTGGTATAATGTGGTCAGGGAGCTTAGTTTTATTTTATTTATTTTAAATATGGCACATAGTAGAAACACCACTGAACCCTGGCTTTGGGTAAAAGTGACAGATGTCCCATTTTATTATTTAGGGGAATTTACAAATCTTCCATTTAATGTGACTGACACAGGTCTGTGTTATGGGTTTATTTTGTAAAAATATGTATTTGTATTCACATTCTTTAATAAAACTTTATTCCAATTTAATTTGGGGGACTACATATTGCTACTAGATGAATATAAAAACCTTGGTAACAGATGAGTTCGAACAGTCAATCAATCTGTATATGATTAATTGACAATGACATCAATGGTCTTTAACAGTAAAATGTATCAGTTTTAAAAAATAAAGAAAATTGTTATCTATTCACCAAATATGTGAAGAAGTGGAAATACTGCATATTCAAAACAGCAATTATTCAAATCTAGGACTGAGCCAAAATAAAAGAACAGTAAAAATAAATGTTCCCTAAATATCAAGAATTTAAAATAATGCTCATACATTTTACCAAAGTTATTCTCTCCAAGTGTTCTAAAAACTTTATACACAGTTCCAGAAACTTTGTACTTATTTTATAAACATTTGTAAAAGCTATCTTTACCTTTTTCTACATCACATCAAAATGAAGCTGATAGAAATCAGACTGGAGTGGAAAATAAGAAGTGACAGGTGATAAGTCCAGAAAAGCACATGAAAAAACTTGTCAATAAACACACACACACACACACACACACACACACACACATACACAAGAACTCTAAGAATTAAAGAATCTGAGAACAAAGAGTTCCATGCATACAGTTCCTCACTATAATATTGCACAATATTGATAGTGTAACCCTGAGACATGAGGTAAAATCTATCATATTTAGTGTATTCTCTTTAAGAAACCATGGAATTCATTCATTTTTTAAAATCTTTTTCAATCAAATCATTCTATTAATATTATTTTCCACTTTACATCTAAGCACTTTTTATAAAACTTTCTTTAAAGGGCTAATTTCTTCATTTAGCCAAGTAACTACTGTATTAATTAATAGTATTTGAAGATTATTTTCAAGTGGAACAGATTTTAAGTGATATAGACTCTGCTAGGTGTATTTCATGCTTACTTACACAGAGCTAAAAATAATTCTTGATATAACACTGATTCTCTTGCACCATTTAAGTAAGACTTATTTGCTTTGAGAACCCTTTTGTCAGGGAGCATCTCAGAAATCAAATCTGAACACACAAGAGAAATGCTGCTTTGGTGCTCTGTAGACTTTAAAACACCACTCGAGAACTCAGTAACCACCCCTAATTCAAAAACTGGATTCAGATTACAAATATAGATCATGTATTTTGAAATTGTAAAGGCAAGAAGAGGAACTTGATTGAATCCAATTTGCATAAAATATATTCTAAAGAGGAACGCTACTGTCCATAAGATATTCTTTCTGGCCTCTACTGAAATAAAACTTCTGATTTGGTGTAGACAGTTAGATGATTCAACTCTAAAGCAGTGATTTTCTGATCACCAGCAAGGATTCATGGGCAACATTAATTACCTCTTATAAATATGTACTTTTTTACATCATCAAACTATCAACTCATCCTCCTGTGGACATAAACAAAAGCCCTAATTACTCCCCTTTCATTTTGTGGAATTATGATCTAAGCCCATATAACATTTCTGTAGGTTCATGTTCTCAAATTCACATGTGCGTAAAAATGGTAACTGGTCAGGTCTGTAAGAATCTGTGTCAACTCTCAGGCTATGTCTCATTAAGTCTTGTCTTCAGTGGCCAGTAGGTTCTTTCAGTGATCTGGATACATTTTACAACATTCTTCCACCCATTCAGCAGAAATTTTCCAACACTGCTTGTGAATCAGGAACTGCAGAAAACCAGTCAACCAAACAGGTGACAAAATTGAGAGTACTGGTAGAACCATTCCAACACCATCCAGGCTACAGTGCGTGCAACACCAAACATGCTGAAGCAGTCAGTCATCCCATACACATTCACTCCTGACTTTCGCGAAGTCTATTTTTTCCAAGACAACCACAAGTTGCTCATCTATACGTGAAGAATAACCTTACTTTGGGCTGAAATGTATTAAAGACTTAACTTAATTTGTTTTTGTTTTTCCAAGAAAGCATAAAAGAAAGCGTAATGTGGGTTTTGCCTGTATGCTGACTTTCACAAAGCTGTTGCTTTTCCATGAAGTCACCATGCAGAATTTTAGAACTGAGAAAGATCTCTGATGTCCTGTATTCTGGTGGTATATTAAAACTGATAACCACAGCTGAAGGGAAGTAGAACACGTAAGTAAAGCCCTGAGCCCCATAGCCACACAAACTTCAAACAGCGCAACTCTGCTTTAATATTCAATTTGTTTGTCATACCAAGAACATTTTTTAGATATGTAAGTATTAAAAAATAAATTTGGAATCACTGAATTAGTTCAAGTCCCTTGTGTTATATATGACAATACTGATATAGAGAGAACTTGCCAAAGAACAAGAGTGACAGTATCTATATTAAAATCATTGTCTCCCAATCCTCTTCATTCTCCACTAGACTACAGCACCTTGTAGGATGACAGTGTTTCTGTCCCTATTGTGCTCATCACTAACCCCTGCAATGTACTTTCTAAAGTCTCCAGTAAATCAGGACACCTTACGGCATAGAAATATGTCAGAATTTAACTCTAAGAAGATATTGCCAAGTATCAATTAAATCAAGAAGATTTGTTTGTCTATAAAGTCTCAAGGCTAAAAAAAATGAAGATACACAGTTGTGTTCCCAAGATGGAATCAGAAGAAGCTTGAGTGGGTTCTCCCCAGGCTTGGATAACAAGGGAAGTGGTAGGATTAAGCCAGGACTCTAGCTGGGAAAGGCAAAGAGGATACGAAGGAAGGAAGGAGGACCATCAAAGTTCAAGTGACTTCTATACGCCCATTTGAAGCAGAAACTTTTCAAAAAGAAAGATAGGCTGAGGACACAGGTGACTTTGGCCACCAAGTGTGTTCACATGTTTAACACAAGTTCAAGATTGTGTTACACAACCTTCCATGGTAAAGACTTTCCTGTCAATGTCGCTAAATTATTTACAAATATGTGACCAACAAATGCTTACACATACTTATCCCTGGCTTTCCAATACATATATTACCATTACATAATAACATTTAGTTATTAGGTTTACAACTAATAATAAATTTCTGTCATTACTCTGATTTACATATAAAGAAATGAAAGCTGTCTTACATAAAAGAGAAGATACTCAAGAAAGAACATCTTAGCTAAGTCTATATAAAAAGGGAGGAGTAAGTAAAATCAAGTCCTTGTTTCTGTTTAAAATTAGCAATGAAAATTAGCAATGCCTCCACTTGCTACATGACTACAATACTTTTGAGAGACAATAATTATGCCTGGGAATGAACTATAATCCTTTGGAACTAACCACACAGCCACAATCTTCTCAGTAACTCAAGTAATGTATGCATCAATATCTGGATTCTAACATTCTGACATATTGTCATCTGTCAACCTGCTTTAATTATGAACTTATTTCACCTTTCTTCTCTGGCTTTCTGATCAACTAATTTGGGGCTCTAACTTACTAGTAATTTTCTAATTTATCATATTTGATCAATGGAATATCAAGAATACAACCCAAAAAGATTATAATGCTCAGTTTTTGAAGGCAATTACATCTTCCTTGAGTCCCAAGGCAGACCTTGCCCACCTGCCCCTACACCCTGTTGGCAATAATATAAGGAAAATGGAAAATTTCACGACTACATGCCAATTAAATACTCTCTTGAATAATCATTAGGTCAAAGAAGATATAAAAAGAGAAATAAAGACATACCCTGAGACAAACAAACATATACTTACCAAAACTTATGGAACACAGCAAAAGCAGTACCAAGAGGGAGATTTATAGTGATAAACCTCTACTTTAAAAATGGAGAGGGAGTGTTTACCTAGCTTTACATGTCAAGGCACTAGAAAAAAGGGGGGTGGAGTGGGTAGAGGAAGGGGATTAATAAAAGAACCCAGTTGTATTACGTACATGTACCCACTCCCCAAGATGACTGTAAACTACATAAAGTGCAAAAATGTAAAATTCAAACATTTAGAAGTTATAAAGCAAAAAATCATCCCAATAGATGCAGAAAAAGCATAAATAAAATTCAATATCTTTTCATGATAAAAATTCTCCACAAATTAAAAAAGATCTTGCTATTTGGTACAACATGGCTGAACTCAGAAAACATTATGCTAATTTAAATAAACTAGACACAGAATAAACACTGCATGATCTCATTTGTATCAGGAACCTAAAACAGTCAAACTCATACAAGTAGAGTGTAGAATGGTGGTTACTAAAGTTTGGGGAGGGGGACGTGTTTGTCAAAATGTATGGAATACCCAGGCTGGTGACACATGCCTGTAATCCTAGCGCTCTGGGAAGGTGAGGAAAGAGGAGCGCAAGTTCAAGTCCAGCCTGGGTAACTTAGTAACTCAGTGAGACCTTGTCTCAAGATAAAATATTGTAAAAGGGCTGAGATATAGCTCAGCACAAAGGGCCTGACCTCATTCCCCAGTAACCCAAAAAAGGAAAGAACACTATGTGTATGGAACATAGTTTCAGCTATGCAAAATAACAAAGTCTACAGAAAACTACTATACATAGAATGTGCAGAGTTAAAATGCTCTATTTTATACTAAAGATTTTGTTAAAAGGGTAGCTTTTATATCAAATATTCTAATTATATACAAAGAAGGGAGAACTTTAGAGGTGATGGTTATGTTTATGGCATTTTTATGGTGACATTTCACAGGTGTATGCTTATCTTCAAATTCAAGATGAAGACATTATGTACAGCTTTTTATATGTCAATAATAATTTGATTACAGAAAGAAGTCAGCTGTGCAGAGTTCAGAGAATAAGGACTGTAATACTCATCTTACCAGCAGTGGCTGCCCTTTTACCTGTGGTGATGTCTCTGGCGTCCCATAGGTGGTGAGAGTTTCACAAACATTCCATTAGGGTCACAAGAGAATAAGAGCCCCAAGGTACTGTGAGCCCGAAGACCAGGTGACTCTTCTCAAAATACTCAAAGTACAAGGATAGTGCAATTAGGCTCCTTCTTCAGGTGCTTCATCACCTCTTGCCAAATGTGAGCCAAGCTGGAGATGGGATGGAAGGAAAGGATTATATGTGGGACTATTGGCCACAGCCAAATTCCTAAGACATGAGCTACTGCTATGGCTGAGACCCAATCCCAGTCATTAGAATCCAAAGGTCAGCAGTTGAGAAATGCTTTCTTAGCCTATTCAAACAGATGATTACAGTTTAGTGCCAAAGTACTATCATTAGTACCAGCATCTTTACTAAGATTTATGATTCACTTATTCAAGTTAGACCCTATATTCAATCACATGCTCTATACATAGCACGAGGTGGCTAGCGTTTCCTCCATTTCACAGATGAGAAGACTGAGCCTCCGAGAGTGATAAACTGCCCTCTTTAAGGCATGATAACAGTGAATTAAATATACACACCCACAGCCTTCACTAGCAGTTGTAAGTAGCTAAGACAAAGTAAATCGATTAACCACTCTTATAGTAATACTTCTTTGGTTCTGTCATACTAACAACTACACATTCTTATCTTTGAGTAAGTGTAAGGAGTATTGTATGGTAAAGCATTAATTAACTACTTGTTTGCTTTTAAATATATTCTCTTTACTCCAGAAAACAAAATGATTTTCTCTTTTCTCACTCCCACATGTATAAGAAGTTTAGTCAAAATCAGTTGTACTAAGGGCTGGGGATTTAGCTCAGCGGTTAGAGTCCTTGCCTTGCAAGCGCAAGGCCATGAGTTCTATCCCCAGCACCAAAAAAAAAAAAAAAAATCAGTTGTACTAGATAACTCTATGATCTCTAGACTAAATAAATAGCTCACATTTAATTTGCATAATTAAGCATGAGGTTTCATTAGAAAAATTGGGTATGAGGATTGAGACCAATCTGGCCATGGTTCATTTCTCTTCAGAGAGGAAAAGTTGTTGTTTGGTCTCAGTGAGTTATGTCCTTAAGCACTAAATGTTGTATTAATCATTCCATAGCTAAAGGGAATGAAAATAATCAATTTCCTTAATTAAAGAGTTCTAGTAAGACAAGAGATGCTCTGTTCATCACTTTTCATTTGTCTTGGCTAATGGTGACAGCAATAATAATAATAATACCTTGAATTTAGACAGTTCCTTTCTTCTAAGAAGTCCAAAGCATTTATGTGTCATGAGAACAGACAGACGGTGGTAGTGATTTTGGCAGGAGACACAAATGTTACTTGTTCCATATTAAAACACAAAAATAAACCCATAACTTACTCGTGGAATTTTTTTCATAGAATGGTTACAGTGTGGCATAAGAAAGGAAACACAGAATTTGGATGCAGATAGATGTGAATCTTTCTCCCACCATAAACTATCTGGGGTCTGTGCATAAGTAACATTCAGCCCTTACAAACCTCAGTATTCTCACCTGTAACAGAGCAGTAATGACTGTCACATATGATCATTATTAAGATAAAAACAAACTTTAAAGGACATGAAGTCTTAAAACACAAATGTCAAATAATCGGTTTGGCTTTGAATTTGTTTTGTTTGTTGTATAAGTCACATTATCCTCCACAGCCCATACTCAGCTTTTTATTCTCCAGTCCCTGCCAGGTTCCTGCAACACACTGGAGTGCTCATCACTGTGTGCTGAATTGGGATGGATTACATCCAACTGGATCGCTCTTCTTTTATATAGATTCATTAAAACAGTAGACATAGCAGTCTAAAGTTGCACACCTTTAAATTCTGGGAGATCAGCTTCATAACCAACATGAACAGAGGAAGTAGCTCCAGACTGACTCAAGAACAAGAATTGGGGGAGTGGGGTAACTTAGCTCAGTGGTAGAGTGCTTGCCTAGCAAGGACAAGGCCCTGAGTTTGATCCCCAGCATACCCCCTCAAAAAAAAAAGAAGATCAAGAATTGGGGAGGCTAAAAAAAAAATGCTTTAACATTGTTTATATTGACTAGAACACTTGTTTTGAAAATCAGCTAAGTGAGAATATTTTTAATGGTTCTCAGATGTAATTTAATCATTCAAGAAAGAATTGGGATATCTCAAAATAAACAAAAGTTGATATTTGTTCTTCCCATTTCAGTGATTTAACAAACTATTAAAGGTAACTATCACCATTTTGGGAAAAAAATAGTTTTTCAATAGAATTTCAACAAAGGCTAATAATCACCTGCACACAAATTGTTCTTGAAAAGGGCTGAAACATCTCTTACCTAATTCGATATTCACAGCAGTTCCTTATTTAACAGATGAGAAAATTGACCCATACCTGGGCTAATTATGAGACTCAGTCATAAGTGGTAAGTTTAGAGCTAAGTATCAGTTCTTCATTATCTGAAAGTGACAGCCATTCATTCCAGGACTATAAAAATATCAGCTATAGCACTGAGGGACTAAATAAATGAATGATTCAGCTGACATTGTGAGTGAGGAAGAGCGGCTGAGCGGCTTCACACTGTGGCCAAACTAAACTCAGCAGCACAGGCAGCCCTTTGAAGTCGGTCTTCTCAGTACCTGTGACCAAGTTTGGAAACAGAATTTGATGGTTGCAGTTGTTGGGGTTCGTTTTTTAATTTGTTTTCTCTTTTTCTTTTTTGGTTTTTTTTTTGGTTTTGATTTTGTTTCAAGGTTTTGATTTTTTCTTTATAATCAAGTGAACAATTATTTGCCCAAATGAAATAGGTGGTTAATTATCAAAAAATATAACCTAAAGATACAAAAAGAGAGGAGAAAAATAAATTAGGAATAATAGAGTTAAGATGAAAATATAACAATGGGCATTAAAAATAGCAGAAAGGAAATAATAAAGGAAACGAAGCATAAAAATATTGCATTTGAAACAACTACATGCTCTTAGAAAGCCAAGAAAGAGAATTTTAAAATAGCTAACCACATTTTACTTTTTTTAACTTAATTACTTTTGTATCTTTTGGGAGCAATTATGATAAGGTGAAAAATAAATTTTAAATAATCAACCAAGATCCTAAAATAAAATTTACTATTTATTTTACATGTAAGAATTTCTAAACTAGGACAAATTACATACAATCTTTCCAAGTCCTTTATAGAGGGAGTCACTGCTTAGTGATTTATCTCTGTGTAAGTACAGGCTTCCACACTATGGGTTTGTTTAGAACAAAATTTGGGCTGGCAGTAAATCTCTCCTGAGATTCCTTCTGGCATCTTGCATATTTCTCTATGTAACGTCACAGAAAGATCTGGAATGGAAGTAACGACTCTCTGTTCCAAAGAAGCACCAGTAAACGTACACACAGCACATGAACTATTATCCAAGCATCATCAACAACCTTCTTACAAAAGCTACAAAATTTCCTTATAGTAAAAGCTACCATGCATGGAGAGCTTTCTGTCGGTCACATAATACAATGTTATGTACCATACGGAATTTTTATTTCAATATAACCTTACAGGCTCACTGTGACTAAGTATTACTTATTTCCATTTGACAGTGGAGGGAATTAAAACTGAAAGAAATGAAATAACCGGCCCACAATCACAGAGCACACAAGTACTGTAACTGGGATATAAACCCAAGTCAGCTAAGTTCCAAAGGCCTTCTGAATGTGACCACGGAAATAGGAGCAAAGAGCACAAGTGGTGCTGCTGCCTTCTGAAGTCCAACAGTTCCCAGATGACAATTTTCTCTGGAATTGGACTTGATCCTGAGAGAGAGCTTGGTGACGCCCAAAGAACAGAGGATCGGCAAGTACTTCAGAATAGTTATCTATTTTGTAGCCACTTTTCCAGCCTCACAGTAATGCTGCTTCATTCTCCAGTCTACTTCTGCCTTTAGTTTTTATACTGAGCAGCTAAACAAAAATACGCTGTGCAGAATAGTTATCTATTTTGTAGTCACTTTTCCAGCCTCACATTAATGCTGCTTCATTCTCCAGTCTACTTCTGCCTTTAGTTTTTATACTGAGCAGCTAAACAAAAATACGCTGTATCAGCTTTCAGGAAGAGAGGGTCAGGATTAGAAAGATGATGAGCTTCAGGGACCTCAGACACCCCTGAGCCTAATCCCAGCTCTCTCTTGCACCAACTCTGTGGAAAGCAATGAAAATAACAACAGTAACTAGATGCAAGGGACTGTGCTGCGCTCTATTTATGCTATCTCATTAATCTTCAGTTATTCTATGAGGTATTTATGGTCTTCTCACAGACAGATTAGGAAACTGAGCTCGGAGGTGCTTCTAGGGTTTGCATGCAGCTCAGCCACTCACTACCTGCATGACCTTAATATACTATAGTCTATTATCTATACCAAACTCACAGAACTATTGTAAAAATATCACGTGTAAAAATGGTACACAAAAGCCTTTTGGCTCACTTAATTCATTATCTTTCATCATTGGACAGAGTGCCTCGAAATAGTAGGAATCTGGTTATGGCTTTATTTGGCACCAGTACATACACTGGTTGAAGGACAGGTAGAATGGTGTTGAAAGAATGATATAAAATAATCATTTAGAGATTAAATCATCCAAAAGCAAGACAGCTGGTTAGGCCCCTGGAAAGGGCCATGTGAACTGAGTCTTGTATTTTCTTTGCCTTCAACCTGCCTTTCCAAAAACTGAATTTAACAGCAGGTTGTTGGGGATGGGAAAAAGGAGGGTGGCAGAGCACCACTCCACTCACTCCCTGCCACTGGCTGAAGTGTAAAGTCCCTCTGAGATGTGGCCCCAGTACGGTTTCTCCACTCACACAGTTCCAGACCTCCCTACACTACCCATCATGTCATTCCTCCCAGGTCAATAGTTCCCTATGCCTCAAAACCTTCTCATCTTTCCAACCTCTGTTGATTCTGCTCCCTTATCTGGAATGGTGTACCACATTTTTTCTTATTGATCTACCAGATCTTCCTAAGCAGAGTGCAAATGGCACCTCTTTTAAGGATCTTTTGGATTTCAAAACAGTTAACTGGGTTGACCCAGCACAGTCAGCCTGATATCACAGGAGATGTCAGTGTCTGCACCACACAACACACCCAGGAATTAACTTTGCCTTATTCATCTCGGTATCCACAGCAACTGCCCCAGAGTCTGGATACTTTTTGTATAGCTGAATGAAATAAAACGGGGTGTGGTCAGAACCCGTCCTCATTAACCTCTGCAATAGACCATAAATCAAGTGTGTGCTCCCAAGACTCTGCCTTTATCCTCTCCATCCTGCCCAACCTCTGCTGCAAATATTAACAAACTCATCACGGCTGTGGTTTGCCCTCCATGGCAATGGAAACTGGATTGGGTTGGAACTGATTTAATAGTGAAAATAGAAAGATCGCTGATGAGTCACCCTCCTTACTCACCATGAGGTGAAAGTTTAGGACAAACCAAGAGGGAACTCTGCCCTAACCACATCTGAAATGGAGACTCTCCACTGGGCATCCTCCCCCACCATCCCTCTCCATGACTCTTGGGCAGGGCTTCATCGGAAGTGTTGTGAGGCTGGCTTCCATTAGCATCGAAGTGGCGCATGGATAGGACAGCCACAGTGACTAAAGGGCAAGCCTCGAGGCTGCAGCACTGGCCCTGACGTCACATCCCATTGTCAGCTCGCCTCTGCTGGAACCACTGGGGTTACCTATAAAGGTATTAGGGGATTCAAAGGCAGAGTTCTAACCACCATCATCATTGTGCATGCATATCTGTCCCCTTCCTTTCTTCCTGCAACGAGGAGCAAGACACCCTAAAATTAAGAAAAATTAAGTGGCTGCCTTCGATACTCATTTACTGAGGTCTATTGTGTACCCGGAGCTAGGCATGGAGGACACCACAGCAAGAAAAAACAGCCACAGCCCCTCTGGTAAATGGCATGAGGAAGAGTAAGGGCCTGATTACCAATTCTGCAACTCTAAGGCAGTTTCTTCATCTGTGAAACAGCAAGATACTAATATCATCTATCTCTTAGTGTATTAAGAACATATTGTCCCTGGATTATAGCAAATTCTTGGAAAATAATATCCATTTGTGTTCTAATTTACTGAGAGACACAAACATTAACCAGCATGCTGGAAAATACAAGCATGATTATAAATGATCCAAATGTAATATGATAGTGAGTGAAGATTAGGGATCCCCAAACCAGTCTAGTGGTCAAAGAAGGTCTCATTCACTGAGGAATGAGTGAGGAAAAGGAGGGCTGAAGCTGTTCAGGGCAGGGAGCTGCACAGTTCCCAAAACTGCAAGAGCAGTAAGCCGGAGCACCCCCAATAAGGGCACAGGACCTGGTCCACGCTGAAGGAAAAAAGGGAGCTCACGGGGACTGCGACAACCTGGTGATACAACGGGGGTTGAGGGAAAGGATATGGAGTCTTAGAATTATACAATTTTAAAAGGTGCTCTGGCAGGAGAAACATTAAAGGAGAACCAAGAGTCTAGGAGGGTTTCCAGTGAGACACTCATTTTTGCTATGTGAAACTGTGGGGTTTGGGAGGAGATTATTATTTTTGTTTGTTTGGGCTAGGTTTTTGTTTGTTTGTTTTGATTTCGGTTTTGTTTTGCTTTTTCAGTACAGGGGATGGAAGCCAGGGCTTCATACATACTAAGCAAGGACTCTATGGCTGAGCTATACCCCAAGCCCCTGAAACTGTTTTTAAGACACATGGAAGAAGTGAACTGGCAGGTGTCTCCTCCCACCCTCTTACACCCTTCTTCCCTCCAGTCATGACACCAGCATGTCACCCAGAAGGTAAGACAGAGAAACTCCATTCTGAGCAAGTGCCAGTGAACCATGACAGGTACTTGACACCAAAGGAGAACAGAGAAACTCCAAATCTGAGGGAAGAATTTCTATGGGAAAAGAGGGAAATGGAGGGAAGGTAGGAGTTGAGAAAGGAGGAATGAAAGCCTGAGGGACTACAGGAAGGAAGAGAAAGAGAAGCATTAGAAGGAGAGAGGGCACCCAAAGAAGTTCACCAAGAAGATCCAGCTGGCCTGGTCGCGGGTCTCCATGCTGCTTCCTCAACCACTCTGGGCTCAATTTTCTATCATGGAACCTGGGTGGCTGGATTTATCATTGGAAGTTTTGCACAAAAACTGTTCAGAAAGAGAATGAATCAGAGAGCAAAAGGCAGGCAGGCCCCAGAACAAGGAGGAAATCATCTGATCTCACTCTCCCTGAGCACCGCTGGCTTACCTCCCTGCCTCCTGCCATCTCTGTGGGCTCCTTGTGGGAGCAGACTCACCACAGACCACTCTACTCCATGTGATAGACAACTGTCTCCTTCAAGAACAGTTTCCTCTATTGTAAATAGAAGGACCTGGACCAGACAAAGTCAAACACCTTGCGTGAAGCTTGAGTTCCATCCAAATCCTTGGAAGGGCCCACTGCTAGCTTTTCTCCCTTTTTTGTTTCAGACTCGTATACTGTCAGAGGTTGAAACCCTCATTATGCGTACAGTAGATGAAGTATTATGCCACGGGTGAGGGAGGGAGCGAAAGAGATACAATATTTGGCTCCCAGTCACAATGGATCAGCAGAATTTGTAAGGTCCAAGGCAAAATGAAAATGTGGAACCCTTTACTCAAAAACCAAGAACTACAAGACAGCAACAACAGAGCATTAGAGCAAATGCAGAGCCCTTCTGAGCACAGAGCCCTGTTTAACTGTACAGCTCACATGCCCATAAAGCCAGCCTGGTTCTGAATCTAAAGCCTTTACCTTCCTCTGCCTGTCACCATTCTGCACCACAGAGTCTAAATGACAGAGAAATAAACAACATATTTTAAGTTGAAAGACTATGAGTAGATTCTTGAGGCAAAATGATTCAAGCCCTGAAAAAAAGAAAAAGAGTTAAAGGACAATCTCATTCATATTTTCTCCTTATCCTTTTCCTTCCCTCCCTCCCCTCTTCCCTTCCCCCCCCATCAATTTCCTCCTCTGTAAAATGGGAAGGGTAATAAAAGTATCTGTCTCTTAGGGTTGTTATTATAAACATTAAAATACACAAAGTCTCTGGGTTATAGCAGACCCTTGCTAAATATTAGCCATTTATGTTCTAATTTAGTAAGAGACACAAACATTAACTAAAATAACAACCAAAATTACATAGAAACAAGCAAACATGATAATAGCAATCCAAAAGTGTGGTAAGACAGTGAGAGAGCACAGAGTTCTCTGTGTTTTCAATAAACTACCCTTGAGAGCAGCAAATAATGCCTGAATACAGAAGTGGGTTTGAGACGTTTTAGGTCTCAAAAATCACAAATTGGCTTTTTTGATTTAAAGTTGGCATGCTACAAATAGGTAGAACTCTTGAAGACATAGGTGTAGGCAAGGACTTTATGAACAAATCCCAAGTTGCCCAGGAAATATCACAAAAAATCAACAACTGGGACCTGATCTTATTAAAAAGCTTTTGCACAGCAAAAGAAACTACCAACAGAGCAAAGAGACAACCCACAGAGTGGGAAAAAATTTTTGCCAGCTATTCCTCTGACAAAGGACTAACATCTCGAATATATAAACAACTCAAAAAAATCAGACCCCCCAAATTTAAAGACCCAATCCAAAAGTGGGCAGCAGAAATGAATAGACACTTCTCAGATGAAGAACTAGAAACAGCAGATAGACATATGAAAAAATGTTCAACATCACTGGTCATTCGAGAGATGCAAATTAAAACAACCCTGAGATTCCACTTCACTCCAGAAAGAATGGCTATTATCAACAAATCAGCCAATAACAAATGCTGGAGGGGCTGTGGAGAAAAAGGAACCCTTCTCCACTCTTGGTGAGAATGTAGACTGCTGCAACCACTATGGAAATCAGTGTGGAGATTCCTCAGGGAACTAGGCCTGGAGATTCCATTTGACCCAGCTATTCCACTTCTTGTTATCTTCCCAGAAGAATTAAAAGCATCATACTGCAATGATATATGCACACCCATGTTTATAGCAACACAATTTGTAATAGCTAAATCTTGGAAACAGCCCAAATGCCCATCAACAGCAGAATGAATAAAGAAAATGTGGTTCTTTTATACAATGGAGTACTACTCTGCCATAAAGAATGATAAGCTTGAGATATTCCTAGGTAAATGGATGCAACTTGAGACTATACTCTTAAGTGAAATAAATGGGACACACATGTTTAAAAACCACATAGTTTCTCTGGTGTGAGAAACTGAAAGTGTAAATAAAGACTAAAATGTATTATATTGGGAAAGGGAAGAAAATGTCCAAAAGGGAAAGGGAACAAGGAAGGGGGAAGGGACTAGAGGGACAAGAGAAATAAGAAATGGAAGGGAAAAAGTGGAAACACAGCTTTTGTAAATAGGGAAGGAAGAGGGGGTGAAGGGAGGGGAGGGGAATGGGAAAAAAAGAAGCAACAAGATATGCCATGTACAGATACAAATCCCCTATGACAAATGTTATCACTATGTACATCTAAAATGTACCATTAAACTAAAATAAAATTTAAAAAATAAAAAATAAAGTTGGCATGCTACAAAAGAGGAATGACAAGAACGCTCCCTTTCCTCAAGGAACCATTCAGAAGAGTCTATATCTCTTCATTCTTGAGAGAATTAAGAAGATCATCCAAATCCAACAAGACAAAGTAAAACAGACGCACTACAGTGTCCTGCCACTGGGTGAGTCACAGCACTGACAGACCCAATGGAACCACTCTATGGAGAAGGCCAGGCTACGCTCTCATGGTTGGCATGGTGCTTGTTATGACCTAAGGGTCTGATGGAACTGCCAAGTAAAGCTAACGATATGGCAGCTGGCTATACCAATGGAAGACAGGGAAGGGAAGGTGAAAGTCTGTTCTGTGCCAGCATTGGGAACAGGGCAAGTGGCTAAGATGCTCTCTGCTTTGAGCATTAAACCATAAATGACAAAGGGTAAGAAAATGGAGGGTGTTGGAGGTCAGGATAGAGGAAGGTCTACAAGTGCTCCAATGAGGGACAGTTAAGGAAGGAATCATAGACATTTTTAAAAGGCTGAAGGTGGAAGTTGGATTCAGCATATTCCATGCAGCTCTGGAAAGTGAGACAACATAGGTGCACAAGTGGGATACACAGGAAATCAAGATGAGCCCCTGGTACTAGAAGGAGAGGCAGTGGGCACGCGATTGTGCCATTGCAAGTAGAAAGTTCTGCTGGAAAGTACCCTTGGTTCTCTGTCAAGACTATAAACTCCTGAGAATCACACACATGAAAAGACAGTGGGTGTCTTGGACGTTGAGGTGATGTTTCACAACCAAAATGAACATATCTCAAAGATTTCATAACTTCAGGGATGGTAGGGAGGAGAGGGCTCGGCATCTACAAAGAGGTAACTGGAAGCACACGAGATGGACGCTTTATGGCTTCCAGGGAGAAGAGGCACCCAGCCGCTGCTGCAGGCACATGATAGGAGCCAGCTAGGACTAGGGCCAGGACAGATTTCTGGCCTAACCCCAAATAAGTCATCCTCGTGTTACCTAAGGCTGGCCTGGAATGAGAGAGCAGTGGCTGTTCTCCAAACACGTTTCCATTGACCAGTCTTGAGCACAGATTAGCATCAGCAAAGCATCTTTTTGGCTGTGATAAGAGAATTTTTTTTTTAATTTTTTCACAAAGTCTGAGTCCTATTGCCTTTTACAGTGCTTCTGTCAAATCAGTCTGATTCTCCATTTGTTTTCTTTGGATTACTCCACCTTGCTGTGGGAAAATTAACTCTTTGGCATGTCCACACATATACATCCATGTAGACATCCACCCCCAGCAATGCATCCTCCAGAGCCCCGCCGAGACTCCCAGGTTAAAGGAACAGCTTCCAGTCCAATTGGAGTCTAATGAGCTGTGCTAATTGAGATTATTCTTGCAAATTGGTTAACATTCTAATGAGTTGGCCTTAAAGGGAACCTCCAGTGGATGTTTACTCTGGCTCTGCCCCAGTGAATTTGTAAGAGAAATGCAGTATCACTGTTCTTGCCAGCCTCAGTGAAAATGGGGGATAACATTAATGAATGCCAGAGAGTCACAAGCATTAATCATCATTTTAGGCTGCTAAAATGCTGTCAGCTACTGATACACAATCTGATATCGAGCACATGGGCGTTTTCTAGGAAAGATGTATCTGCCACACATGCAAGCTTCTGAAACTCAGGGTGCTCAGGTAGAAATTTAATTGGTTTGATCAGAATTTCCAAATTCAGTGTGTGTTGAAGGGAAGGGAGATAGAAAAAACAGTTGCCTAAGTCGTCTTCCTATTTTTGACAGCAAAAGTTTTACAGCAAAATTTGGAGTTCGTTCACTCCAGATCACTAGTTAGCAAGGACAACAACAAGAGAGAATTTTTTAATGTCGAGCTTTACAAAGTCAAAGAAAAGATGATCCAATGCTAATGGTTATATACATTTTTATCTAGTAGTTGACTCGAGTGGAAGAAATACAACAGCACCATTAATTCATGGCCTTTGAAGTCACAGAGGAGCAATGAGTTACCTACTTGCCCCTGTATCTCCTAAGTCTACAAGGCACACAAGACATCAAGCATCGCATGATGACTCTTAGAAGCCTTTTTCACTTGGACGGAGATGAGATGTAAAGCAGAGCAATGGAATTCCTCATCACTCTCCTAGACATTCAGCCTCCCCCTTGACACAGCTTAGAAGTGGGCATTTGGCTAATGCGGCACAGCCAGATCCTTGTTCTCCCAGCAAGTCTGACAGAAGTGGCCCAGTACCTTGCTTCAGGATGTGCATTAATTGTGTTTTTCTCCTTCTTTGGGATTTTTGTAAGAAAACAAAGGAAACAAAGAATCTCATAGAATTAGAACCTCTTATTAGTCAGAAGTCCTAGTTAAAACCAAATGAATCCCTCTATCTAATCTAAGCAGAAAAGAGATTGATTGAGGCTGAACATAGAATCTTCAGAAAAAACTCGAGGTCCAGTTTGGAGTCTACACTGCCAGAAATAATACCCAAACCATTCTGCCCAAGCACCCCAATAAAACCAGTAAGGCTTGCACTATGTACACCGAGGCCTGGACGCAGGGTCAACCCTGCTGACCCCTGAAATAGATGCCCTTCCACCACCCGCATAGAAGGCAGAGTCCCCTTGACAACTTCCCTTGTTGGCTCCATCTGAAATGAGGTCTTTCACAAGTAGTACCACGCTGACAAGTTTGACCCCATTCAGTAATCACTCAGGAGTCCAGATTTTTCATCACTGGAACAGAGTATTGGATCTGGGCTTTAGAAAGATTAGTCCATTCTCGAGTATTATGTGAGCTAGATAAGTGCAGATGACTACAGACCAGATCGGAAACAAACCTGACCAGATCTCCAGAATCAATTTTCTTTAAAATATTCCCATCATATAGAAACAACTACCAAGATTAGAACAGTATTATTTTAGTAGAAGAATTACTCTCAACTTACTTTGGAAAGTCTAAAATTGTAGATAAATTAGCATATATTTTGGCAGAGGAAGCAGACCACACATTTTAAGTCATCCTTGCTATGAATTTCTGGGCCATAGAGGTATTAAATATTACTGCTACAAAGATCTTTTACAAACTCCAACTTCAAACCCCTTCATATAGCAAATGAAAAAATGAAGACCCAGAAAGATTCATTCTTGAACTTGGTTTTGGGCAGAAAAGTAAAATGGTCTGCCAATCACAGGGCTTACTAATGAAAGAATAATGTTTAGCATCCACCTGCACTGCTCAGTTCAAAGACAGGAACCCGTGACTCTTTTCACGCAGGGCATACAATGGAGTGGGAGCCAGTAGTCAAATCCCAGTTGTAAACCATCTTTGCCCCTATTTCCTTTCCTGTAAGCAAAAAATAATAGAAGTATCTATTCCCTATGGTTATTGTGAGGATTATATAATGTTCTTAGAATTGTTCCTCGCATAGAGTAAGAGCTCTAGACACATTAGCTATTCTTAACTATAATTCAGGTAACAGACTTAAGGGGGATACTAACCAGTTGCCACATATCTAGAGATTATCCAAGATGTTGAAGATTTTGGAAAATAATTCAGAGGCAAAAAATAATAAAAATAGGGCTGGGGATTTAGCTCAATGGTTAAAGTGCTTGCCTTGCAAGCACAAGGACCCGAGTTCGATCCCCAGCACCAAATAATAATAATAATAATAATAATAATAATAATAATAATAATAATAATAATAAAAATAATAATAATAATAAAAATAGTAGAGGGAATTGACACAAGGAAGAGAATTTGACAACTAATTCCAAAATCTGAGGTTGTACAATAGCAGAAGGCTAGCAGGATTCTGTAATCACAGCAGTACAAACAACTAAAACTATAGCACACAGAGAAGCAGATTCCTATTTACAGAAATAATTTCAGAAGTAGAACTCTTCCAGAATAGGAGTAGTTGCTTCAGCCAGCAGGGAGTGTTCTGTCGATGGACAGGTGTAAGCCTCAAATCCCTGGCAGGATCCTGACCAAGCATCAGGTATTCTTGGTTAGGAGGCCTGCCCTACACCATGTTTCAGTCTTGGGAATAAGTCCAAAGTATTCAGTGTTACAGTTTTATGAAATAAACAAACTAAAAATCTGATAACCAGGATAGGAATTTAGTTTACAAAGCTATTTTGCCTTCAGTGTTCTGCTTAAACCAGACCCAGTACGATAAGTTTTTTCTCACTTTATTGGTAGGGATCCAAGATACAGAGATGTTAAGAAATGCATCAGAGATCTTCTGACCACAACTGCAGAGATCTTTCTCACACTGCACCCTGTGTGAACATGCAACAGTTACAAATGAATTCCATCATCTAAGAAGTAAGGCTCAAAAACCAAAGGAGATCCACAAGGCTGTAAGTTCAGGGAAAAGTCTTTATAAGAGCTCTAGGATCCTCCAGATTGAAGAAGCTTCAGCCAAGGCTTTGGAATTGTGGCGGCCTAAGACTCTTCTTTAAGAAACTGTATTTTTAAAACACTACATAGGAATCAAACTTGAATGCAAAACAATCATTCAGAATAAATCCCAGTTATTGCGTTCTTTATGTAAGCTAAATACTCAAGTACGAAGTTTTGAATATATCGAGGCATTGCTTATTAACTCTTTGGAAATTGATGCGCTTCCATACATCTCATCGTAACAAACTAAAACAGCCATCTACATTCAAAAACATAAAATATTCCATTTTTTCCGTATTTCAAAAATCACTTACACAAATTTGAATTAAGGTTCATTAATGGAGAAATAAGAATACTTTATAAAGTTGTTTCTAGTTTATAATTGCAGCTCCTTATTCATCACACCAACCAAATTTATAGCAATGTTGTGCAGTAGGTATTGTTATTCTTAATTTTATGGTCAATGGGCCAAAAAGTTGGCTCATTCAAGGTCACCAGATAATTAGGTCAAAGCCAAAGAAATAAAACCTGCTGACTCAAAGTCTAATGCCATGATGAACAGTAGACATGAGAGATCGCCATCAAAATCAATACCTGGGAATGAATCACCCTCCGTGGCAGCGTGTTGGGTCCCCACATCCTGTAGGACTCACATATTTCATTGGACTCTCCTGCGCCACCCAAGGGGACTTGGCAGGTTATTTCAATGCCAGATGGATGGACTGGGTGGGACTCCTCAGTAGAAATGAGTGAACCACACATACCAGAGGAACTACTGCTTATAACACTGCACAGAGAGGCTGAGAGGGTGCCTGAGAAGGCCCAAAAGGAACTATTATCTTGGGCAATTTGCAAGATCCACTAGTTGGCCCATCCTTTCTCAGGCTCAGAAATTCTTCCAGCCAGAGGTACAGATTTGACTAGACTCAGAGTTTACTCTAACTTGCTCTAACAATGTGTACAGAGACGTCCATCAAGTCAGCTGCCAGATCTGCTCATCCCCAAAGAGGAAACTGATTGTCAAGGCAATGGAAACTCGTGTCAGCCTGACCAGCTGTGCACAGGCTGTGTGGAGAGCCAAGTCACCACACGCTCTTTCATGGACCTGACTCTGATTAGAGCAAGGAAATTAACCAGGTGAACGCATGTTTAACAAGATCAGTGGACATAACAAGATGATGCTTCTGTTCCACTGCACAACAGATTAATCAGAAAGAAAGGAACTGAGACCAGTCTCACAGGGTGTCTGAGAAAACAGAATTTCTAAAATACCTTCCATCACCCTCCTCTCACGGAGTCTGTTCCATACCAACTCCCGTCTGACACATTCGAAACTGTACTTCTGCATGTTGAGCATGGCTGTACTCAGGACTGATGCTGGCCTGTGCGTCAGTCTGATCTTCCAAGAGATTTCATCTGACTCAAGAGGACAATCTCACGTCGCAAATTTGTGGTAGGGGTACACTTACCACACTGAGCACACTGTCATCCCTGTTTCAGGGAACTTTAACTTGCTCGTTTAACTTTTAAAAATAATCTTTAAAATTTTATTCTAAAACCAACACAAGCATCATGTAGAAAAACTGGCAAATACATACACACATACACACAAAAATATCAATCTCCTTTACTCCTATTGACTCAGAAGTTTCTGCCAGTTCTCTTCATGCACATATTTTAATAAAATAATAATGTTTTAGAGATACTTTTTACCTAATATGTTGTTAAATATCTTCTTAACACATACAATTCTAAGACATCATTTAAATGATTTGCTATTTCACCTCAGCAGCATAAAAATATTTAGGCAGGGGCTGGGGATTTAGCTCAGTGATTAGAGTGCTTGCCTTGCAAGCACAAGGCCCTGAGTTCAATCCCGGGCACCACATAAAAAAAAAAAAAAAAAAAAAGAAAGAAAGAAAAAGAAAAATATTTAGGCAGTCTTCAATAGTTCGATATTTAGGGTTTTTCCCAGCTTTTTGTTTTTACAAATAGTACTGCAATGAAAATTCTTATAAAGGAATATTTTAATAAACATTTTGTTTTAGAGTTATTTTGAGTTATTTTGAGTTTACAGAAATGTTACAAAAGTACATATATTCCTTATCCCATTTCTCCTGATGCTAACAGTTTATATTAGTAGTACATTTGCCACAACTAAAAAATTAACTTCAATACATTATTATTAACTAAACTTCAAACTTTATTCAAATTTCATTAGTTTTTCCAACAATGTCATTTTTCTATTGGAAAATCCAAACCAACATACCACATTACATTTAATGTAGCTGAATTTGTATGCATACATACACTACTTCCATTTATTTCTGCACTGAGATAATAAATTGCTAGAAGTACTGGGACCAAGTGCACATGAGTTTTTAAATTCTTTGATCTGTATCACCGAATTGCCCTCCAGAAGTGTGGCACTAAAACACACTTCCCCATCAATCCATTACAGTGCTGACAACACTGTTCCTTATAACAACTTTGACCCCTATTGTGATGGTGTCACTACAGAAAGAATGACCTGATCAGGGCAAGGGCCCTATCTCTCTGCTGATCTGGCTGGGTCCAGCAAAGTTTTAACCCACATGCAGACTGGAAAGAAATATATATCTTCAAACAATCTTCCAAAGTCTTATTTGTTTGATATCTAAGCTTTGAATAGCTATCAGGAAGCAGTGAGCCTAAGGTTTAATGTATGGCCAGACAAGAGCCTTAGGGGGCTTATTTATATTGCCAAGAAAACATTGTCCCAAGGCATGCAGTTCTCAGCAAGGTAGAGTGGGGGGTGAGGCAGATGGTAACTGGCCTTTTGCCATGGATCTTAGTCAGCACGCAGGTCTAGGCCAGGAATCTCCTGGAAAAATGGCTTTCACCTCTCCACTATCTAGAAAGGATGGCTTGTGCTAGAAGTTCTACTTCATATGTCATGTCTAAAATAGCTTGGAATTTACTAGACATCTCTGGAAAATTCAGGTTTATCATTAATATATGTACTTTTGAGATTTTAAACAGTTCCTTCAAAACAAATTGGTACCTAAGAATGTGTGTCTGGGTGATAGAGACTTTCTCCAGTGGCCATTATTAAGCCGTTTCATTCTTACTGTTTACAACTCCATTCCATTTTGCATTCTGCGGACTGGCTTATCTTGATAATTGGTAGATGCTGAAATAGTTCCTTAACGGCTAATGGGAAAAGATAGATCTTTTATTCCTCACTCCACTGCTTTAAATCTATGGGTAAATCTAAATCAAATGTTGCTTATTTCTTATTTTTAAACTAGTCTAGGAAAGTTGCATACTTTCACAAATTGCATTTGAATAGTGTTCTATTTAATTTATAGTCTAAAGTACAATAGAAAATTTAACAAATATCAATAATATAAAATAAATTTCAGCAATATAAAATATGCAATCTTATTCTCATGACACCATTCTAAATTAGAAACACATATCACACAGAGACACTGAAGTGATATGTACATTATCTGTTCAATCAGTTTTCTCCAAGAAACAGGTTCTTCCTAGTTCAAAATTTGTTTCTGTGTTTCTGAAATGAGAGGAAACTGATGGATCAGAGCATACTTGAATCTTACATGGGTACCCTTCTGCTCTGTAATCAACACCACCAAATAGTAAGTGGTTAAGCAACCTTATTCATGGGTTTAGTTAACCTTATCGATAAGCTCATTAACCATTCTTCCTTATACATATTTTATGCTATGGAATAAATTTTTTAATTATTGAAGTTTCATTTAATTGTCTTAGTAATACAAGCTCATGTAATTATATGAACAATCTACATGTGTGCAGTGAACAAGGAGGCATCCTGTGCACAATCATATTGCAAAAATACAGCAATGACCATCCGCAGCAAAAACAATCAAATCTCTTTTGGGTTACAAAGTCTTAGAGGGGTGAGGCATGATTCGATTTTTAAAATAAATAAACAATAAAATGGAATTATTTTTATACAGGTTATATAAATCTCTTATAGTTTTTAAAAATTTTTATCATTTCTGCCATTCCTACACATACACATCGCCTAGACAGTAAGCTCCAAAGCTCCAAAAAAGCTTGTCTTTCCTCCTCAGTCCAGCTCTCAGTATAGATAAGGCACTCAGTCAATGTTGTCTGAATAAAGACTGCAGTGAAAAATCGTGTTTCGTGTTTTGTCTTCCCCTCACCGACTTCTGCTTCCATTTCAAGTATGGGATGGGTGGCCAGGCTCCAATATCATACCATGAAGGTGTGTTCCCAGCAACCCTTCCAATTTCCAGTTAGCCAATGGAGTTATATCCACGTGCCACACCCTGTGCCAGACCCTATGCTATGTGCCAGGCCCTCTCCTCTGGGAAAGGAGTTGAACTAGGGTAGGTACACTCTCTGCCTCTAAGGGACTCACAGACTCTTAAGTAAGACACAGAATACGGTAAGCACCACCCAGGGCTTGCAGTGAAAAGTATCAGAGCCAGAAGAGAACGTGGCAGGCATGGTACTGGGACTGAGAATGCGGCCTGAAGAATGTGAAAGAGCCAGTAGTGAAAAGGAGTAATGGATCCAAGAAGCAGAGGAGGCATGGGGATGGAGGAGATTCAGAGGACGTATATAGGGTTCTCCTCCTCTTCCTCACCTCAACATTCAGGCCTCTGAAAAGGAAAATTGGGCCACAAATAAGACTAATCCCCCATAGATACGGGGTGGCCTGGAAGCCAGGTGGATGAGAGGGATAGGACTTCTCTGCAGCATAGGAAGCAGGCCTTCCCTGACCTCTGTGTGTGAGGAGGGTAGGATGGGGAGGAATGACATAAGAAGTTAATAGGTAGAGGGAAATACAAATATGGAGGTGGAAGTGTGGAAGAGAAGCTATCCCAGAAGCCCAGATCATGACACAGAAGATGCCCTATGTGCTCAGGAGTGGGAGAAAAGTAGAACTCTGGGCAAACCCAGAACTAAGAGATGACAAAATGAAAAAAAAAAAAAAAACCTGGAGGTGTGAGTCAGGATTTTGGGGGAGAGTCTTGGAGCAGAGAGAGGATGCTGCACTAGTGATGATGTCACAGGAAGGCACCAAGACCCCTCCTTCCTGCACTATGAGGTCACATCAGACTATGCGTCTTGGTTTTTGTGAACCGAGGAGGAAGCTATGAGGCCTCAGTTTACCGCAGGGTAAGTTGAGCTGGCGGCTGTTGGCCAGGTCTGTTCCCTTGTGGTGCCTGGAAGTCAGGTGGCCACAAAAGGTGGCCATGACCTCAGTCATGAGTCAGCCCACTCTGTCAAGTCACCACACACTTGTGAATGTGCCTTCCTGTCTGTCTGGGCTGTGGTTTGCCCTCCCTGAACAGAGATATAGAGAAATTGAAGAAGAGGGCAAAAATGGGTTTTTATGCTCCAGAAATTTCTGCCTCACCAGATAACTGCTCAAGTGCACCAAAAAGGAAGGCTATCAGCAAAATACAAAAGCTGAGAAGATTCCTGGAATTTTGAGTATCCTGAGCCAAATCACACAGGAAAAACCTATCTGTCCACAGGTAAGAGCAAAAAAAAAAGTAATGTAAAAACTTGCATGCTCTTGGCTTCCGTGTATGATCATTAATCATTTTTTCCAGGAATGGAGGCTAGTTTCCTTGCTGTAGGAGAAAAAGAGAAACAGATCCCTTTGACCAATATGCTGCCCAGATGTTCTCCAGACCCTGATATTCTCCCTTCCCCCAATTTGATTTTAAAAATGAAAGGTAAGATGGCAATTGAGAGAAGGTCATTCCTGAAGCCATCACCCACCCTTCTCAACTATGGCAACAGTTCCCCTTCTACTTGGGGAAGGGGATCACATGTCCTAAGAGCTTTCAAGAGGAACATCTAATCATCTTCTGACAAAATTCATGGAAGCATTTGGTGGACTGACTCTTTCCTGGACCAGGCATGAATCTAGATGCCTAGTAAGATGGAGAGAGTTGTGTACACGGCCTATGGCATGCCCCAGATCTGCAAAGCCTCATCTGTCTTCTCATTGCATCACTTACTCTCCAGAGCTCATTACCACAAAGAGGAATTAAGTCATATGCTCAAGGAAATAATTCCTACAAGCTTCAAATTAGATGGATAAAGGTGAGACATGAAGATGGTGAGGTTCAGTAAAACAGACCTAATTTTAAAGAGACAAACTAATTAGAACCACTGCTTCACCCACTCTCCAAAGCTTTTGAAGCAGCTCACAATGAGAAACACATGAGCCACAAGACTGGTGAAAGAGAAACAGAAAAGCATCTACATTCACATTGTTTTCACCTTCCCGTAGCTTTCAGAGAGCAGGGACCGTGTTTGCTTTTTCACCTTGGACTTTCCAGAGGCAGATTTTCTAGATCTCAGTAAGTGTAACTATTTTTCTTTTAATTTTCTCACATTTTTGCCTACCAAAAAAATGAGTGTGAATATTCCATACTGTCTATAGATATTAACTATGAAAAAAATAAACATAGTAACAACAGAAGTGTTATGAAATTCATCCCATAGAGAATGCTGTCTACAAAAGGTTTTGAGCCTGAGGCTTCCTTTCACTTTACAAATGCGTGAATAAATAAAGATGGCAATTAAGTAATGGAGTGGCAAGAGACATTTCAGCTTCAAACTGTAAACTTCTCTTTGGCTAACTGGAAAACTGGAGAATTAAAATGGGAATACTTCTCACTATATGAGTTAGTATTTGGTACTGATGGCACATAGGAAATGTCAAACTAGATTATCTCTACCGGCCTGTGAACTCTGACATTCTATAGTCCTAGGTTATTAGAGCAATGCCTTTTAAGCTGTATCAGTAAAATTATCAACATGAAGTAGATATGACTATATAAAACTGAGAAAGCAATGAGCCTGATTTTTCTGCTTGACTTGGGAAGAAAATGTCTCTCACTTCTACAGTGACTTCACTCCATGACCAGCCAGCATTCAGTGAGGCCTCATTCTAAGTCATCAGGTAATTATATGGATGGTGTATCCCCAAAATTTCAGCACCCTGCAAAGAACTTATATGTTTCTGTTCTTGAAGTCAAAATTTCCATGAGATCTAATAGATAAGCAAGCTTTCATCACTATATATCTTTCTGTAAACTTTTGTCTCTCTTGAGAGGGTTACAATGTCTCCGGAATTTGATTCTTCCTTGGATTACTGTCTGAGGTGAAAAAAGTTCCATTAATAAAGGCAAGAAAAGGCCA